>LR749532.1:1688014-1718237 GCA_902729485.2 Mus minutoides
GCTCCACAGTGTCACCTTACCTACTCCTAAGGTGAGCTCCGCTCTCCCTTGCTGCTCACACACGAGGGAACCCTGATTGGTGTCCAGTGTGGAGCAGCTGGCTATTCCCGCCTGCACCTCCACTACTGCCCAACTCCAATGGCAAAGGGCAGGCTGACGCTGCTGCTGACCTGAAAACCAGCAGCTGCTTCAGCCGTGGCTGCTCTGGTGACATTGGGTGCACAGCATGTCCTTCTGGACACAACAACACTGGAATTCACAGTTCTCTGCCCCACTCAGACAGACATGAGGAGACACTTCACGGTGGGGATGGACAGAGTGGAGACATTCAAACCCCAGGTTCCTGGGAGATGGGGTACCACCTGAACACCTTTGGGGATCCCCTTCAGTTTCTAAACTTTCAGGAATAAAGGGTCTATGTGTTTGGAAGCCTATGAAACTGCTGCAAAGAAAACAGGGTCTTAGACAATTCAAATCAATAGCCATTCCGACAGTCTGGTGTCTTCATGTATAGATGTGGTGAGCTTTGTGGAGTCCTCACCCCCTGGGTCATTTAGTGAAGCACATCTTTTTATAGTAGTGTTCCCCAAAAGGAGCAGGGAGAAGTGCTGCAGTTTCCTACCATGTACAAAGGGCACAGAGAAAATCCTGGAGACAAGACACTCAAGCTGTCCACATAAGCAGGGGAAAGGAAAGCCACTTTGGAGGAACAGAACTCCAAATCGCTCTCCTTCAAGCCCACTGGGTCCACTAGGGCCTTTCTGTGAACTCCAGACTCCAGCCTCCTTTCTGCTGGGTCCGACTGGAGCTTAGTGGGTTTGGATGGTTTTCTGTTTACGATCATGTGACTTTTAACCTTCAGTTGGGATCTAGAAGAGTGCTAAGTTTGGGGAATATTCTTGAAAAAAAAAACTTGTAAACATTTTTTCATTAGTTTGATAGGATAAGATGGACATACTTCATTGGTAAGGTTGTCTTTTTCCCCACCAGCCTCTTTGTTAAGATGTAATGAAATGCCAGCCTGGGCATGATAATGCTTGCCTGTCAGGTTAGTGCTAGTGAGGACAGAAGCAGGATCATCAAGGCCAAGGTCGGCCTCAGCTGTGCATGCCTTCCAGACCAGCTTGCGTCTGCATGAGAACTTGCCTCAGAACAGCAGCAGCGGCAGTAATCTATGTATCAAAACTCACTCAAACCAATGATGGCTGGAAGCCATTTCCATGTTCTCTCCAAACGTTCCTGGTGCCCACCCATTTGCGGTTACTCCCTGCTGGGATGCCCAGATATGGTCAGTTCCTGAGCTGCTGTTACCTGCATCAGTCTGCCTTTGTGGGAGCTCTGCACTAAAGGAATCATGGGTATGCAGGTTTCTGTATCAGGTATTTTTACATGCATCGCTACTTTTTATGAATATTGGATTTGGACAGCCCACTTACCAGCTGATAGGCACTTGCATTCCTTCCAGCTTGGGGCTTTTATGAAAAATGTTCCTGTAAGACTTTCTAGAAATAAATGCCTGTGGACACGCCCTCAGTTCCCTTTCATAGATTGCAAGGGGTGGAATTACAGGCTTGTGTGGTAAGTTCATGTTTGAACCTTAGCAGGTCATTTTCCCTGGCTTCCCACAGTCCCTTCAGTTCCTGTGGGAGCTTTGTTCTCCTGGCCTGATGAGGCTATTGTTCTCTTGAAATCAGAGCAGCTGAACTCACAGGGGAGCCTTCTAAGATTGGGCAGATCAGCTTCTCCTCCTGGAAGTAGGGAGGGCTCCTGAGGCAGGGCAGCCTTGCTGAAGTGGTAGCTGCTTGCCCCCAACTATTGTGACAGGCAAGGCTAAGGTAAGCTGAGGCTGCTCCATCTGAAGGCCCAGTATCCGCGTCAAATCCCAGGTGGCTGTCTTCTGTGTGGTATCCAGTGGGCGGCCTCTGTGGTGCATAAAGTCAGCCGGTTGAGTAGAGAGCTGCTTCAACAGCTGATGCACTAGAGAACATATAGCAGCACATCTGGAATGGGCTATCACGGGCTAGCAAGTGACTGTGGCATCAATTGTACCCACCTTTGTTATGGGTGATAGACAAGCAACTGAGGGCCGCTGACTGTGCAGGAAGAACTTGCTTCCATTCGGGAGGGATTTAAAAAGAAAACCACAAAGATGCTGTCCTCTGTGAGCCTCTGAACTGGCAAAACAAAAACCACCCTGGGGTTGGGGGGGACAGGTTGGGGCTGGGGGTGGGGTGAGGCAAAGAGTACAAATTAGGTCTATGTTAACATTCTGCCATCCCAAAACTTGGAATTTAAAGAGTCAGAGGAAGGAGAAATGATAAGAAGATATTCCTGAGGCCCAACCTTTACTACAGAGGAGGGGGAACTCTGGTTCAGCAAGAGTTGGGGGGGGGCGTCTTCATACTAACTTGTTAGAACTGTGATTAATATGAGCCTCTGCCTCTGAACAAGGTTGAATTAGAAAATTGGAAAACTTAACTGTTTCAAAAAAGTTATCACTATGTCCTTGATAAATCTTGTTACCTTTTTGTCAGCTAGACACAAGCTGGAGTCACCTGGGAAGAGGGACGCTCCAGGCAAGTGAGTAGAGCATCTTCCTGATTGATGGATTAATGACTGACATGGGCGGGCCTAGCTCCGAGTGGGCAGGGCCATCCTTGGGCCCCCGTGATGATTGTGGAAGTTCTACAGAGTGAGTTCCAGGACAGCCAGGGCTACACAGAGAAACCCTGTCTCAAAAAACCAAAAAAAAAAAAAAAAAAAAAAAAAGAAGGCAGGCTGAGGGCTGAGCCGCGAAGGGCTAGGCTCACAGCCAGAAAAGACAAGAAAGGCTGAGTGAGCCAGTAAGTCCCCTTCCCTCATGGTCTCTGCTTCAGTTCTTGCTTCAGGCTCCTGCCCTGACTCCTGTGTGGTACACTGTGTGTGGTGCACGGAAGTCTGCAGCCTTTCCCTCCCAGCATTGCCTTTGGCAATGGTGTTTTATATCATCCTGTCGGTAGAGAGACAGCAGGAGAGCTGACAGGGAAGGGGAAGTCAGGGCAAGGCTCAGCGTCCTGACATCAGAGACCTTTGCCCTGTTTCCCCTTTACAGCAACTTTTCTAGGGAGAGGATTTCCTAGCCAGCACTAGGAAGCCCCGCTTTGACAGTTCTGGTTTTTGTTTTTGGGCTCCCCTTCCCCATGTTGTGGATGGGGGGAGGGGGAAGAAACAAATTCTAGTCCAAATGTGTTGACCCTAGCTGAAGACTAGAATCTAGCATGTCCAGGAACATTTAAAACAAAACAAAAGCCGGGCGTGGTGGCGCATGCCTTTAATCCCAGCAGAGGCAGGCGGATTTCTGAGTTCAAGGCCAGCCTGGTCTACAAAGTGAGTTCCAGGACAGCCAGGGCTGTACAGAGAAAAACCAAAAAAAAAAAACAAACAAACCCAACCAACCAAACAAAAAAAACCCCACAACCAGCCAAACCAAAAACCATGACCAGAAGCCTAGACCAGAGACTCGGTGGAAGTCCCAGGCGTATGAGCATTGAAGTAGGCGTTCCAGCTTCCAGATGCACACCTCTGAGGGCTCCATTTCCCACAGTGTGGAACATTTGTAGGCACAGGACAAGATAAGTCCCGCCTGCTGTGGTGGCCATGCCTGTCACCGCAGCCCCCTAGAGGCAGGCATGATCGTGGAGTTGAAACCAGCTGGGGCATTGTAGAGAGACTGTAAAGGGAAAGGAAAGAAAACCAAATCCATTTTCTTTGGGCATATACTAATGAGAATATTCATTTCCACCACCCCCTTGCTGGGTAGTTCTATATCAGCCTGACACAAACTAGTCATCTGAGAGGAGGGAACCTCAATTAAGAAAACGTCTCCGGAAGACCAGGATGTAGGCAAGCCTGGGAGACATTTTCTTCATTAGTGATTGATGGGGGCGGGGCCCGAGCCCGCCCCCCCCCCCCCCCCCCCATGGTGGATGAGGCCGTTCCTGGGCAAGTGGGCCTGGGTTTCGTAAGAAAGCAGGCTGAACAAGCCCTGAGGAGCAAGGCAGGAAGCAGCATCCATCCTCTGTGACCTGCCTACAGGTCCCTGAGCAGCCTGAGCTGCTGCTATGACGTCTTTCCGTGGACCACAGTTCTAAACCCTTAGTTTCTGAAGGGTAGATATTTTTTCACTAAATGTATGTGAAACATTTGACTGAAATACCACTTTAGTGATCAGATAGCTAAGACCACACTCTGCCCTCAGAAGAACTTCCGGGTCAGCTGGGGAGACGTGTCAGAGGATGCTGTGTTTCAGTCTACTCAGGAAGGGGGAACCTGGGCTAGAGCTAGGGATGAGGGAAGAACAGGGGAACAGGGAAGGCCCAAGTAGGGCCAGAGGCTCTGGTACATTCTGCAGCTGTTGGGACAGCTTGTCAGGGTCACCTAGTTTTTTTTTCCCCCTAAGAAGATACCTCTTTAGACTAGAAAGCATCCTGTCCCTAGGTCAGAGATATGTTGTCATAGGAACTTGGAAGCAGCACAAAATGTAGAGAGCTGGGGTTGTGTTGTTCCCTGTGAAGAAAGCCCACTGGGTCCCTCCCTGCTCAAGGCAGAGGAAAGAAGGACCACACAGCTAACATGAGCCAGTTATACAACAGACCTCTACTCGACAGTGAGGGATGTCGCCTGGATACATGTGTAACATGGATGGCCAGCCACAAATACATGAAAACACAGGGAGAGGGAGGGGAAGAGGGAGGGGAAGGGGGAGGGGGGGAGAGACAGATAGTTAAAGATTTTGTGTATTTGAGACCCTCTCAAGTCTATAGCCCAGGTTGTCCCATTAGTCATTCTGTGGTCCAGGCTGGCCCCACACTGGTCACATTCCTGCCTCAGCTTCCAGAATGCTATGGTTCCAGGTGTTAGCCACCATGCCTGCTCATGGCCAGGATATCTCAAGGTTATTCATATCATTTACTGTGGCACCTGTACTGTGGGATCTGCAAATAGGCAGAATGGGTAAGGCACACTCCAGGCCCGAGGACGGGGCAGGGAGGGCTGCTAGGGTTCTCCACAGCTACCCTGCATCAGGTGCAGACAAGTGGGGGTAATTGCCTGCTGGCCAGGGTGGCCTGGGAACGGAGGTTAGAGGGCAGGATTCGGGGACTTTTTTTTTCTGGCTCTGGGCAAAACCACTGTGGCCTGGACATGGTGCTCCAGGGGCCCTCCGTCCAGGACTAAGGGGCCTTGAAGGTTTAGAACCAAATGTCTGTGAGTTTTACACAGATGTTCAGGCTCAAACGCAACACCACATGCTTTAAGATTTCTGCCCACTGCATTCAAGCTGATACAAGGGTGCTTGAGCACGCTCTGCACACTGGTAGACAGGGCACAGTGCAAGGCCTTGCCACACAGCTGACCATGGGATCCTACCATGCGCCAGCCCAAAGCAGGACAGTGAGGACTTGTGTGGGTATAGCAGTGTGGCCTGGCCGACTGCTGGAACCACAGGACATTCACTGTAGCCGGGGAGTGCTGGCACTGTGACTTTGGGGTGGGGTGGGAGGTGTCATGGAGGAAGAAGAGCTGGCTTGGGGCAGGCAGAAGGCTCTGTTAGGAACAAAGGGCAGCCGTGGAATGTCGAGTTGGCGATAGAGAAGCCGGTCAGGGTTGGCGAGAGAAGCCGGTCAGGGTTTTAACCGGCAAACTTGGCATTGCTGCAGCTGTCCGGAGGGGAGCAGACAGCACCCATGGCACCCAGGTCTGAGACTCCTACTGTTCTCAAACTGTGCGTCTCAGCAAGTGGACAGTGAGTGGAAGAGCCACTCCCGGACAGAGGGAGTCCACACGTGACTTAAGACAAGCAGGGGAGGAAGCACATAGAGAGGGAAGGACCCCAGGGAACATAGGGCAAGGCTTTGTGTCGTGACGTTAAAACAGTACAAATTCTACAGAGGGTCAAAATCAGAAATACGGAGGTCCGCAGAGCCAAGTCACACTGGAAGAGAATCATACTTCAATGACTTCTAACAGTGGGACATGGAGTGGATGCTAGAAGCTTAAGCAGAGGTAGCTATTTAAAGGGGAGGCTCGGAGGCTAGAAAGTTCTAGAAGAGGGTTACTGTCTTACTTGCAGGTGGCCCAGAGGAATGTGAGCCAACATGCACACAAGGATTGCTCTGTTAGAAGGAAAAGCAGCATCCTGTGTGTGTGGATTTGAATTTGAACTAGGAGCACGTCTAGTGACCTGGTAGGCACGGGCAGCAAAGCCAGACACTATGAAGTGACCATAGGCGTCTCAGTGACTGTAGGCGTCCAGTCTCGGGCTGCTTAGACTGCCCTTTGCTCCCGCAGTGCTTTCCAGATGCAGTTTACAAAGGAGTGGTTTCCTGTTGTGGGCAGAACCATGCATGCATGCGTGCGTGCATGCGTGCGTGGTGGGCGGTTCATTTTGATACCAGGGGTGGAGCTTGGAGCCTGTGCCTAATTGTATGCTGTCGCTGCACCAGGTTCCCAACCAGGAGCAGCACGTTCAAGTCCCAGCATCCCCTTGAAGTCAGTAGTAGCCTTCCAGGGAAGGCCACACACAGACTGTTTTTGATGAGCCGGCTCTGCCCTCTGCCCTGGGGCACAGCTTTGCAGTTTTGCTTTGCCTCTGAGCAGGAAGCATGATAGCTGCACCTAGGGGTTGAAGGTCTAATGCTTTATATCTTTATACGGCTGCCTGTGATTCTGCACAGATGATAGTACAGTAACGTTCAAGGTTTATTTTCACTGCAGTCGTCGAAAAGGATTCTGGGAAAGGCAAGGTGAGAGCTCTCAGTGTAGGCTGTGGATGAGAGGCAGGAACGCGGTTCCCTCAGAAGTGAGGGAGGCTGTGGGCTTGACTGTCGTGGGCCCTTCACTCGGCTCGTCCTGCTGCATCGTTCACCAGGTGGATGGCAGGCTCCCTACTGATTTGCTTCTAGGTTCCATGTTTCAGTATATCACTTCCTGTTAATTTCCAAATTATGTTAATGTGTGGAGGTCACATGTCAGCGCTACTTTTGCTCTTTAACGCCCAAACTTTGTAACACTTCTTTTGAGGGGCAGGTGTCCTAATACATTTTCATGTAAGAAATTCAAATATGAAGACGTTAAGTCACACACTCAAGTAATAGAATGGGAAATAGCTCTTGGCCTGATCAGTACATTAAACTTGTGATAGCTGCATGCAGTTTTAGTTTTATATGACCAAATTTTAGTTTTGATGATGATGATGTGATTTTTTAAGTCCTCCTTAGATACCCCAAAACACTTCCAAAGTGTGCTATTCTTATTGCTTCAAACTGTAGAGGGGAATTCCTATAATGTGTACCTGCCAATGTCCTGTCCAAAGTGATGGGGTCTGGTCTTAACATTTGGAAGGTGTCATGCAGGGCGGGAGGCAGAGAATGTGCTGGAGTCTGAGTAGCAACCAAACAGGATTGTGTGCATGCCACCACAGCATGGGCAGCAAGCATTTCCTGCATCTTTTCCTTGGATAAGTGGGTCTCAAGTCTTCACCCTGTGAGTCCCAAAACCATCTTAGTGGGTTTCAGGAAGCCGGCTCTCAATACTAAAGCCTGACTTGAACTGGACTTGTAGTAGCATGGACCACTAGTGTGTGTCTCTTCACAACCAAGTGCTGGCAAGATGAAACCAAATGCCAGTGTCAGCTTTGCTCAAGAACAGCCCTGGCTGGATAGTAAGAATGGGTGTGTATTCAGTTTTGATTCTTAGGAATGACACGTGACAAGGAGTCATACAGTAGCACCCAGCCACGTTTTCTTGCAGAACACACACTCGTGGTGATCAAACACAAGCCTGGCACTTCAAAGACAACAATGAACACTATTGATTGTTAATGACAACAGTGGACACTATTGATTGTTAATGACAGCAGTGGACACTATTGATTGTTAATGACAGCAGTGAACACTATCGATTGTTAATGACAACAGTGGACACTATCGATTGTTAATGACAGCAGTGGACACTATTGATGCTAATGACAAAATTTTAGGTTTGAGGGAAAAAAATTAGAATTTGGGAAAAATAAGTCCTGCCACAGAAGGCAGAATTTCCTGTGGTTGCTGGTAACATCTCCATCTTACATATGATATATGTAAGCTCTATGGGGTGTGTGAGCACCTGGCAGATGCCCAGGCCCTGCTATAGTGGTGCATCGCTCCCTACGGCACTGGCGCTGGTGCTTCTGTAGTACACAAGGCTTTATGGTTATGGAAAAGGAAAAGACACAAGACAGACACACAGACACACACAAACCTCAGAAGAAGTTTAATACTGTTAAGGAGGACTTACTTGAAAAGGTTATAACAACATCCATGTTAGCCAGGATGTTCATTTGTTCAACTGAAACAGAACAGATGGAAGGAAGGCAGCGGCAGACCCAGGAGCCCACCTGTCTACTCATAAGCTAAACTAGAACAATTCTGGGTCAGTGTGACAATTCAGTGGGTAGAAGGCATTTGCCACCAAACCAGACAACCTGGGCTTGATCCCCGGCATCCATGTGGTGGAAGGAGACAATCTATTTCCAAAAGTTTTGGGCCGGGCGTGGTGGCGCACGCCTTTAATCCCAGCACTCGGGAGGCAGAGGCAGGCGAATTTCTGAGTTCGAGGCCAGCCTGGTCTACAAAGTGAGTTCCAGGACAGCCAGGGCTATACAGAGAAACCCTGTCTCGAAAAACAAAACAAAATAACAACAATAACAACAAAAGTTTTCCCTCTGACTTCCATGTACACACACACACACACACACACACACACACACACACACACACACACACATTGGTGTGCACACACATATACATACATGCATGTGCACACAATGTGCACACTCACACACAGGCACTCATGAGCACAGTTGCTGTTCACAACAATGAATAGAGAACAATGCTCAGGAAAAAAAAAAGCCAAATCATGCAAAAAGGTCTTGATAGGCCAGTTCAAATGTGAAAGCCATGTCCCCAGACCACTGGCCTTCCCTTTCTGCCCCCGCCCCTGCCAACAGTCAGCAGCTTGGGAGTGCAGCATGGCTGGGGAGTTCAGGATCCTGGTTCATAAGGAGCAAACTGGGGCTTGAACTATCACCCTGGCAGCCAATTCTGCAGTTTTAAGCAGAGACGAAGGAGATGAGCACAACCAGGGAAACATTACGTAAGCACAGAGGAGACGCAGAAGCAGTCTTGGTTTTCTTTTCTGAAGAACTTAAATTTAAAAACAACTTAAAAATGTTTTGTGGTAAATAGTAGGTATTTATTTGAAATGAAAAAAATACTTAAGTACCTGGTCTATTGCATTTACCATGGATTGTTAACTGTCTACCTTTTTGCATCAGACAGAGATACAATGAACACCCAGAACCACAGATTGCACACTAGATAGGAATTCTTCAGGCCTTTTACATAACCACCAGAGAAACAGATATCGGATTTTGCAATATAGTACAAAAGTCCACAATCAATCCAGTCTTAGCCAGTATCTCCAATTTACTTCTGTTGCTGTACAAATAATTGGCCATTACTAGGGTTTACAAGTTAATAACAGGACAAAAATATACATGGCACTGACACAAAAAGTCAGCTGTGTTAATGGTCATGCAACAAGTAACCAAACTTGCTGAAATTAAAAATACTTCCTAAAAACTGCTTTAACAGCGTAAATATTTTATACACAGTCTGTTTACCAAAACAAAATGTATTTAAATGATACAAAGCAAAAATAAGTTTCTACCACCTTTATATATAAGAAAGTGCAAAATAACTTATCTAGATTTGTTCTGCTATTCTCCAGAGGGCTGGCTGCTACGGGCAGCTACTTCTCATCTTCAAAAAGCATTGACGTCACACTTGCACGCTACACACGGGTGTGTCGAGTATGTGGATGAGCAGTGGATGGAGGGGTGAGAGGTGAACAGAAGGTCAGGCTGGAGCCCTGTGAGGTACTTAGAAAAAGAATGCAGACTGCAGGAAGGTGGACACACATCGTGTATATTGGTAAGCAGATTGGCACGAACATGGAGGGCCAGCCAGCCAGCCAGGTGAGCAGTGAAGCCAAGGGACGTGAGCCCAGTGCCCAGTGCGAGGGTCTGTGATTTCTGCAGAAGGGAAAAGAAAACAAAAACCAAAACCTGATGGAAAGAAGACAGTTGCCCACAGCACCAGCTGCCAGAGGAAATGCCATAGTGAGCGAGGGTTTGCTTTCCACCTACTAGTTATGGGCTGGAAAGTTTAAGAGCGTTCATTCTGCTGCACGTCAGGTTCAACAGCCTGCTGCACGTCAGGTTCGACAGTGGAGAAAACGTCAAGTGACTACACATTCCTCTATTCAAGTCTTGAAAACACCTCTGCCCTTGGGTATGGGTAAAGGAGGGTCATAGGCCACAGAAGGGCGCTGCTTTTCAAAAGTGTAAAGTAACACTGTTGCAAAGCGTCCAGAGACAGCCAGGCCCTGCCTACCGCTGTGCAAAAGCACAGTTTCTGCAATGCAGGAACACCAGCGTCCTTCTAAAGAAACGGTGAGGCGTGGGCTGGGGGGTGGGAGACACTGAAAGGAAGGAAAGCAAAGCAGCTTTTCTTCAGGTGAGAAGCATTAATGCCGACAATCTTTTTATTCACATGTGTATTTGAGCGTTTAGAAATGGAAGTGTTGGGTCTATTTTGATATGTATCACAGACTGGAGGCTGAAACCTAGAAAGGAAGGTTGAAATTTAGGAAGCATAAGGCACTAAAGCAGCCTTCATGGTTTCTCCTAGAGACCTGCTTATCAGGAAGAACAAGTTTGTTCCGAAGCTGCTTTCAGCCCATAGGGTACAAGGTCAGTGTTGTACCACATGCCTGTTTCTGGACACATGTGCATATATGTGCATTTTAGTGCATAAGTGTGCCTGTCACCAGGGCTAAAGATGGAGAGCTGGGGAAGCCAAAGCCACTGTCCTTTGCGTGAAATCTCCCTCCATGAGGGTGTCAAGGCCTGTCCTTTCTTTCTCGGGCCATTAGTGACCCCATGCCGTTCATTCAAATCACAGGGCTTTTAGAATTGTTCATAGTATTAGTGCTAAGTATCTGAAAAGGTTAAAATCTAGATTAATTGTTTTGATTTCATATATATATATATATTTATATTTATGTACATAACACACATTTTAAAAAAATCCCACCACCAAAGCCATTTTTCTATAAACTTCTCTTAGCCCAACAGTTTTCCTCCTCCTGAATGTGTGTTCTGTATCCAACTAGTAGAACAAATTAAATAACTAAATATTAAAATACTGTAATTATATTCATAGCAAAACCAAAAAAATAGACATTGATACAGTATAAATCTCACTGTTTTCAGGTAGATGGCATTAAATGGTAAAGGGTCATTTTTAAGCACTTCTGACATGATCCAGTTTTACATGGTTTAAATGTTAATTCTGTACACCCCCCCTTTTTTTTTGAAAATAAGCTGTAGTAGAACACACGTGTCCCCAAAGACACAGACTTATGTTCTATGCAGAGAAGCTAATTTGGGGTAACATGCAAATATATTTCCATTAACTGAGGCAGGGCTGTGTCCCGCCTGACATTGATCGATGTGTGCTGCTGAGGTGCTGGGCCGGCACAGCACACAGGTCAGATGAAGGGGGCTGCCACAGAACTGCGACACTAGAGCTGTAGGTATACAGCCTCAGACTGGTGCTGCCACAGAACTGTAACACTGTAGCGGTACACAGCGTCAGTCAGACCGTTATTTACACGTTACATTAGGAGCAGACCTCTTCTCCCATGCTGGCCCCTAAAGCAGGGCTACATCGTTTTGGTTACTAGCCTATTTTAAGTGGAGACAATGTGGGCAACTTGAAAGAAATGATATCAGGCACACAGGCTTGGTCTGAACAAGAAAAAAATAGTACATATAATGTCTTTGAGGATTAAAAAAAAACATATTTATAATTGAGAGACGTTAGACAGACCTTAGATGGTTCATTGAGTTAGTGGCTTAGTGTGAAGTCTCATGTTACAGGCAATTAGGTCCTTATTTAGAAAAAAAAAAAAAAGCCTTTATACCTATTTACAATATACACAGCTCCTTGTAAAGAAGTCAGATTTACAACCATTTTCTAGAAGCCTTTTTTTTTTTAAGTTTTTGTTAATTTTTCCAAATAAGGATGAATAGCTCTATAAAAATGAGATGCAAGAAAGACAGTTGAGGAGCGCAGGGTTTGCTCTTGGGGACAGCTACGCTAGGGAGAGGGACTCAGGTCTGAGACGCTCCCGGGAGCCACCCTGTGCTGTTCACTGCACAGTACCCCTGCCAGTCACTGGCCTCTGAACCATGATCCAAGGATTCCTTTATATTCAGCACTTCCAACGCTCAGCCAAGAGCTGTGTAAACGGAGACTGCGTCAGTGCCTCTGGAGTCCCGGCAGGACGTGAAGAGCCCCTGTTAAGAGCCCCTTAGGCTGTGGTCTCTCGCCAGTCCCTGCATCTCAGCAGTTCCGAGGTCCATCTTCTGCCCCCCTCTCATGCTGCAAGCTATAGTAACAGTTCTGACAGACACGCACTGGGGACGAGATTTTCAGGCGCTTGATTTCTGACTGAAACCGACTGCACCTAAAGGAGAGGGAACATAAGTTAGTTCCAGGTCGTCCCCATGAGGCGCCACTGGGTGAGACACCCCTGAGTGCTGTGAGGCTGGACTGGAGAGCGGGCAAGTCTGCTGGCAGAGGGCACCATGCTGGAGCAGCCAGTGCCCAAGGCCAGGCCAGTTGGCACTCACGCTGCTGATCCAAGAAGCTGCATTAACATCAGAGGATCTTACAAAGATGCCAGGGGGCCATTTCTTTGGGCAGACATTAGAAACACAGAGTACAAACTGAGGGTTCTCATACAGATGTGAGGCTGAGAAGCAGCTGTGGTGGCCGCCCGCCCGGAGCACCAGCAGCTTTTTACTGACGGCCGGGGTCAGGTGGCAGGGGTTGGGGTCGGGGTTGGGGTTGGGGTTGGGGCGAAGCTTGGTGCTAAGCCAGGCTGTCTGAGTTTCAATGCTGACTGACTGCTGCAGGTTGTCGCACACATCAGGGCCTACAGCTGTGGCAAGCGAGCCTCATCTTTTGATCGGAAGACTCAGTGGTGCTCACCTTACTCCAACATCCACTTAGATTTGTTGCCTTGTTTTGAATTTGTTTCCTCCTTGGGAACTGCTAACTTTGTTTTATCAATACATTGTATTTATTAATGGCATTTGGAGATATTTCTATACAAGTGTACAGCATGCTCGGATCTTAACCACTCATCTCTGGCTTTGTCCCGCTTCCCCAGCACCTTAACTAATATCTAGTCATCATGGTTCGACTTGCAGGTCAGGCCCACATTTATTTTCTTAGTTTCAATTCAGGGAGGGCCAAGAACGTGTGCCATCTGTATACAGTCTGCATGGCCCATTTCACTTAGCACAAATGTTCCTCAGTTTCATTCCTTTGTTCATTTAAGGCCAACTAATACTGTAGGTGTATGTATATGACAGAAACTTGCACCATTCTTGTATTATGCTTTAGTGTGTGTTTGTGTGCAGCTGTGTGGATAGCCCTGGGGCTAATTATGTTTGATGTTAATTCCGTTCTCCTTTGAGTGGCAGGGAACAAGGAATGAGTCAGCACTCAGGTGATTTCCTGTAAATCTGCTTCCCACTTTAATTTGTAAAATAAAGGAGAGCTGATGAGCCGGGCGTGGTGGCGCACGCCTTTAATCCCAGCACTCGGGAGGCAGAGGCAGGTGGATTTCTGAGTTCGAGGCCAGCCTGGTCTACAGAGTGAGTTCCAGGACAGCCAGGGCTATAAAGAGAAACCCTGTCTCGAAAAACCAAAAAAAAAAAAAAAAAAAAAAAAAAGGAGAGCTGATGATTGAGCAGATAAAAAGGGTAGGTGGAGAGAGAAGGAGAAAATGGAAGAGGGAGAGGACAAAGAGAAGGAGGAAGAAGAAAAGCGGAGTAGAAGCACATGGCCTGCAGAAAAAGCAAGTTCTAAGGGGTCTCACAGATATGGAAGATGGTAGTGTAGTGGTAGATCTGCCCAATCTAGGCACACAGTATGTATTCATATTAATTGAGTTGTATTTTCATTGCTGGGGCATATTTGGGTTGGAGATTTACCTAAACAAAATGGTGCCCAATGTATTGATTTGAATTCAACTAACCTGAGATAAAGGTTCAGAACTAGATAGGGAATATTATTCTGACTCCAAGTAGAGAGATAATCGCCTGCTACGAACAGGCATTAATTAGTAGAAGTCTGTGGCTCCGGATAGAGAGCAAGACAGATAGATGGTATAACGGGATGGCTGCTCTAGTCAGAGAGCTTAACAATTAAAAACTATCTGCTTCCTATAGGCAGATATTAGTGCAAGTCTGAATTGTTTTAAAGATGGTATAAAGATATATTGCTTAACCTTTTTGTTTGATTCTTATTCTAACATGGGTTCCATGGGAATTTTGGGTTTAAATCCTGGTTTGACAAGCTGCCTCTTATAAGCAGGTATAAAAAGGAAAGGAAAGAGAAAAGGAAAGGGGAAAGGAAGGGAAAGAGGAAAGGAAAGAAAAATAGTTTGAATCAAGTGTGGATGGTATAATAAAGTCTGCAGGAGACTCATTCTGTCTAACTTGGGCTCCACGGGAATTTTGGGTTAATATCCTGACATGACACATTAGAAAGGCCTAAATAGGCAAAAATGTGTGTGATTTTGAGTATTGTGGTGGTTTTATTGTTCCTCTGGGACAGAGGGCAAGCTACAAGTTTTCCTAGTTACCAGCTGAAGGATATGCTGATTTGGAGAAAAGGTTTTGGAAAAAGGTTTTGGTCTTTGTCAGGCCTAAGCCAGTATCTTAAAGTGTCTCTCCTATGTTTTCCTTTGGTACTGTCAGAGTGATGTCTTGATCCATTTGAGCTGACTTCCTCGCAGGGTAAGAGGTCAAGTGTTAATCTCTGATGTGGTTACCCGGGTTTCCAGACCCAGGGTTGAAAAGGCGGTGTAGTTATCTTCAGCAGTGCACAGGCTTACCGGAGCCTCTGCACACTGCCCCCTGGCCTGTCTACCTGCTTTCATCCTGGCGCCACGCAGCTGCAGCTGTCGTAGCTTTTGACTTCTTTATTCCCACATTAATTTTAGAATTGCTCTGTGAAGTTCTGTGAAGGATGCCAGTGGTGTTTGGACGGGGGACCGCAATGCCTCTGTAGCTTGCTTAGGGTAGCACAGGCATCTTAACAACCTTAGCTCTTCTAGTTTGTGCCTGAGAGAGGCCTTCTGACCTGTTACTGTCTTCTTCTGCTTCATTCTCAGGTGCGTGTGTACGCGCGGCGCGTGGGAAGCACATTCCCCGAGCCATCTCCCTGGCCAGCCTGGACTCCCCAGGATGTCTGCTCCAAGTATGAAGGTGTAGGTGAGCATCATTTTATGGTGACTGCTGTCATCTGCTCTGGGACACTGGTCACCTTGGAGCTACGCTTTGGGGGCAGTGTCGCCTCACACTGGAGTTTCCTTCTCTTCATGTTTTATACTGAGATCTGCACATCCCAGGGAGCTACACTGCTTCTCATTATCAGCCTGACATTTTGTGTCCAAAAGTCACCTTGGAAAAGTCTCAACTGAAGGACTACCTCCATCCAGTTGGCTGGTAGACAACCCAGTGCTTAAGAGGGTCGCTGGGCTGGCTATGGGGGATTTTGTGCAAAGGCTCAGGAGTGAGGTAGTTCTCAGTAGTGGAGGGCAGGAAGGCTGTGGGCCAGGTTCTACTTCCTGCATAGCTTTCCTCTGGGCCACCACTGCACAGTCAGAGCTTCCAACAACCTTCACTGCACGTATGAGAATGATGGATGAGTCAAGGAATTACCTATACTTAACATTTGGAAAACACTCCCAAGAGCAGCTCCGTGGCAGTGCTGGGCTCCACCTGCAGCTACAGGGTCAGAGCACACTGCCACGTAATAGGACCTCCTGCTCTGACCTCACACAAGTCCCAATCATCGGAAAGGCTGGCATCGGCCTTCCTTCTAATTCATCCTGCAGTCCACTCCCTGGAATAAGTAAGTAGTCATTACAACCCCCTGACCCCTCTCCAGATGTCCTTTGTCTCTATACTTGATGTCACTCGGTCCTTGCAGCAGCTCTCAAGGCAAGCTGTCTTTATCCATCTTTTAGCCACGGAGAACAAGCTCAGAGGTTTTCAGTCACTTACCCGAGGTGACAATGAACATTTGGTCAGTGGAAAGGCCACTTCCTCACCAGAAACCATACGTTGCCTATGAAACCCCAGAACCTGCCTTAGAAAACTATTATACAGGAGTTTTCTGTGAAGCGTTTAGACAGAGGCACTGTGGGTGTGTCAGAATGCAGATCTCTTCTGTGTGTGCCAGGCGAGGAGGCGCCAGGCAAGGAGGCCTGCTTGAGTAATCAGGGAATGGCAAGCTCATGTTCTTTCTGGGTCAAGAGAGACTCCTGCCTTACAACCCAGTGCAGACTCCAAACAGTTTAAAAAGTAAAACTTGCAAACTTTAAAAGAAAATTAAGTTTCCTATATGATCAAACATAGGACACCAAAATCCTAAATGCGCATGTACACACATATCGCAAATATAGTAAGTGCAACTATACTGATTAGAACCTTTCTACTAGACAGCATAAATGCAAAATTAAATACAAGCCACAGACTTGCAGGAAATATGTGCAGAGTGCAGGGAAGGGTCAGAGTCCAGAGTCCAGAGTACAGAGAGAACTCAAGGAGAGAGACAGCAAAGGTGAGAAAAGAAGGCAAGAGACAAACCTTCAAGGAAAATGGGGAGTTTCCCAGTAGCATCTGAAAAGATCCCAGTGGCCCCAGCATTGATGTTAAACCAATGAGGCACATTTCCTTAGCCATTAGATTGGCAAAAGGGAAACAGTTCGCTCGGCAGTACCACGAAGGACTGAGAATTTGGAAGGTTCTGAGGCACCTGTGGTAGCACAACTGCTCTAAGAGTCACAAGACACGGGCAAGATCCAGAGTTAAGTCTGTGTCCTGTGGGATGTTCTACTCTGTCTCCAGGAGAGGAAATCCAGCACTTAGACTATACTATACTATAGCCTTGTTTATATTATTTGTACAATGGAAAGAAGAAACCAAGAGTCCTTAGGAGCTGATCGTAAACTGTCCTGGAGCATGGTTAGATCGAATATACTATAATTGTTATTTGTGAATGGGTTTAAAAAAATGGGAATACAACTTTACAGGAAAGGGCAAACAGTGCGCAGTGTAAGGCTGAGAAACACTCTGTGCAGAGTCACAAACTCTGAGGGGTGTACAGACTCACAGACAGGTCAGGTGCCACCAGGGAAGGTGGGGAGGGAAGGAAGACTTGTGTGCAGGGTGGCCATACACAGATCCTGTGTGCCTCTTGAACAGTCCTGGCAGGATGCACGTGCATGTTAAAGTCGGGCTGGCAGCCTCTGCTGGTGACTGTTTCTGTGCTCTCTCTCAGAGAGGGAAAGCTCATGATTGCAGAACAGGGAAGAGCAGAAGGGACAATGGGTCCACGCAAACACCCACCCCACAGAGGACACAGCCCTGCAAACCAGCACCCGTGCAGGGCGCAGCACACCCAGGAAACTCACTTCTGACAGAAGAGCTGCCCGCAGTTCCTACAATGGTGCCTTCTCTCTGTGAGGGAGAAGCGTACAGAGCATCCGGAGCAGCTGTCACCACCTTCATCCTTCACCCAGTGGTCAGCGGCCGAACGGCCAGGCTGGTCACTCACGGACCAGCTGAACACTCGGCCTCGGCTGTCACCCACGAGGATCCTGCTGTGATCCCTGCGCAAAAACATGAGAAGGCCTCTGGTCCAGGGCTCAGAGTGTTCAGAGGGAGCCCCATTCCCTCAAAGGACGTTAAAGGAGAAAAAATTAAAACTGAACCTGAGTTTTATTTTCCCATTTCAATTTCCTTTGGCTCAACACTGTGTGAAGTGCACAGATAACACCTTGGCTTATTTGTTGAGAATTTAAAATCTATACAGTGGGAAGTTTCAGGCAAGAAGTACCAGATCAGCTGTGATAACATGTGTCTCAAGGACCGGGTTAAAATGTGGGTCCCTAGCCATACCAAATGACCCAGAAAGGGAGATGGGCTGGAAAAAAGCCTGGCTCTTACTTGGAGACACCCAATGCGGTGACCTCGGCTGGGTGCGAGTTGTCCTTCCGATCAAAGGCTGTGTGCATAGTCAGTTTGCTTCTGAATACCAGCTGCCGCTCCCACCGGTACCCTGAAATGGAGACTTGTAAGACCCAGATAAACCAAACCCAGGAACATGAATC
Organism: Mus minutoides; assembly: GCA_902729485.2. Taxonomy (NCBI): domain Eukaryota; kingdom Metazoa; phylum Chordata; class Mammalia; order Rodentia; family Muridae; genus Mus; species Mus minutoides. Next base: position 1,706,357 of record LR749532.1, read on the forward strand.
AAGGAAGATTTGGGACTGTGGTTTCTTTTTTATAACATGTCTAGCCTGATCTTTTGAGAACTGTAGGAGACCTCGGTCTTTGGTTCAGAGTTGATCAAGGCTAGACTAAGGATAGATCAAGAGAGTTGGACCCCAAACACGCGGCCTGTCACAGGGCTCACAGGCAGGGAGGAGACACCAGAACTCAAGTTACCAGGTTTCAATCTGCTGTAACTTCGCGCTTCAATGGGGTTGGAATGCGGGTGAGCGAGGGGGCCCTGCAGATGTGTTCTGGTCTGGCCTTCAGAATAGTTCACAAATATGAAGCCGTCTTTCTCATCTAGACTGAGCTGGTCGGACCAGCGTCTGGAGTCATCGGAGCCGCTGTCGGTACACCACGTGGCGGTGGCCCTGCAGGAGGCTGCCCTCGGCCTGTGGCTGGTGCTGCTGGGCTGGCTGGACGTGTCCTTGGGGTCCTGGCTGACACTGGGCTCTTCTGTTTCAGAATCACTGCTGTCTTCATCTTGGGCTTGCTGCCCTGGGTAAGGCATTGGGGAGACGAGAGACGGCAGACTGAGCTACGCTTGCTCCTGCTGCATTTCTCTATTAGATAGGAGGCACACTCACAACCAAGCAGAGGGAGCAAGATTATACACTAAGAATGAAGAGGATAGTCCTTAGAATCCCGTGTCCTAGACGACCACAACGGAGAAAATCCCTCGGTGGCATTTGATCCTTCATAGTAAAATCTAAACCACACTCTCCCTGGCAGTCTGGCTTCTCAGGTCTTCCCGCCCTCACAGTAGGTCTAGGGCACTGCAAGCGGTGACTCTACTTGAACTTGTCTTCCCAAAGCTTGTGTGTCTAAACTCTTACCCAACTCCTTCAACTCAAAGCACCTCCTCCCTCTCCCAAACTCTCCCGCCATGCCTCTTGGTATCCTGTGTTCTTCTCTGCACTCTTTACAGAGGCAGAGGGGAGAACATGACCCTTGTCCATGACACATTCCAGAGTGTGTGTGTGTATGTGTGTGTGTGTGTGTGTGTGTGTGTGTGTGTACACGTGCATGCATGTGTGTGGTGCTGGGGAACAAACACGAGCCTCGTCCATACACTGAGTAACCACGTGACTTCTAAGACAGTGACTTATGTAAGTTTTGACGCTGAATCTCCCCACTGTCATTTTATGCTCCCCACAGCTCCCTACCACCTCCAAACATCTCTCAAAGGAAGGATCCCCGGGGAAAGGTGTGAGCAAGAGGAACCGAGAGGAATGGACAGTGAGCATGAAAGTGCCAGCATGACTTAGGCCTTAGCGACACAAACGGTGGCGGCTTAGCCTCACGTCCTAAGCTGCCAAGGGACAGCTTTAATGTGCAGCGTGCCAGGCTGCCCTTCAGTCTCATCCCCAGTACACAGCCCTTCTCTGTGGACTTTTTTTCCCTTTTGCAAACTGGCCATAGTATGCATGCACTCGGAAGATGGCACTTGCTGTCTCAACGCCCTGAGTCCAGCCCTTCTTCCACCCCACTAATCCCATCTGCTTTAGTCATTCACTAAAGAAAGGTGACTAATTTCAGGGGACTCCATCATCCAGTGCCTTAGATAAAGCAGGTCACCTCCAACAGTCACTGATTCAAATTTTCTCAATTTTACATTCTTCCTACTAACACTTCAGATAACCTCTTCTGAAGCTACAATTGCGCCTGTGGGGATTTACATCAAACACAGTGCAAGCATTAAAATGTGCTGCTTATGGATTTCTCTTTGCGGCACAGAAAGCAGGCACTCGGAGTTTACCGAGAGGAGCTGAGCCTTTCTACACAGGAGTTCCTAATGTCACCCAAGTCATTCAGCAAGCTGAAAACGGATTCTTCCGGCAAGCCCCTAGTGCCAGGCCAGGGAGGGACAGCAACACAGGGCAGGACGCTGCTGGCTCTATGGTGCTGTCCCCAGTCATTCTGTAGAGAAATCACATGGCTCTGCTTCACCGGAAATTTAAAGTGCTTCCAAAATAACAGATAAGGGTCTTCAGTTGGAATTAATGGCCCACGTGAGCAGGATCAGGTGGGCTAAGTACTGAGGTTTGGCCTGTAAACTCCATCTCACAGTGCATCCGTCCCATGAGCTGAGCACAGCAGCTGTAGAACTGAGGGGAGGGGCTGCCTGACCCACCCAACCCTGCGCCCCACAGAACTGAGATGCAGGCCCTTGAACTGTGGGGAAAACACTCCTGTATTCAGCTTGCAGCGCTCGGAGGGTGAAGCTGGCACGCGTGCCCACAGCGTGGGGCAGCAGTGCTGTGTGTGCAGCTTTGCCTGCTTCAGCAGCTCAGTCGGAGCTTTTCCATGGTGACCTAAATACATGACATGACCGTGCTTGTCCAGTACCTATCTGTGCTTCCGGGCAGCCCTCCTGCGTCTCCAGGTCTTCCACAGGCTCAGGAGCTGGTGTTTCAGGAACCTGCAAGAATTCCATTCTCCAGAACTGTGGGGAAATAATGTGGACATAACACCACTCAAACAGACTGGATACAGCAAACACGTTAGCTCAGGACGGTGTGCTCTGAGGTTAGGTGGGTGAGTGCACTGACCACCCCTTGAATTGGGTTTTCAGAACCCATGAGGCTGGCCGCCTCACCTAGCCAGGCAGGTTTAAAATCACGATCAGTGTGGTGGGCTGAGTGAGCATGTTTGGGTCTCATTTGGTGGACTGCTCAGGAAGGATCAGGAGGTGTGGCCTTGCTGGCAGAGGTGGGTCCCTGCGGGTGGGGGAGGGGGCTCTGAGGTTTCCCAAGCTTGGCAGACCAGGCTTGCTCTGCCTCCTTCCTCCTTCCCTTTACTCTCTGCTTTCGGACTTCAACTTGAGGATAAGAGGTAAGCTCTCAGTGACTGCTCTTGCGCACTGCCTGCCTGCTGCCAAACTCCCCGCCATGACGACCACGGACTCACCCTCTAAAACTGTAAGCCCCCAACTAAATGCTTTCTTCTATAGGTCACCTCGGTCATGGCGCCTTCACAGAAACAGAACGGTAACTGAGATAGACAACTGCACAGAGAAACCTCTGTTTCCTACAGAACCTCTCCAAGTCCTGCGTGTAAGTGCAAACCCCACCTCCAAGCATAACTGTCTGTGGCAATTTTAGCAGTGTCTTAGACATTTAGCAGTGGGAACTGTCACCTCAAGGACTGCAGGCTGAGCCGCAGCATGTGACTTGGGAGTGGAGTCAGCTTCACTCTCTCTAAGCTTGGGCCTGTAATTAAGGAGGGTGATAATTAGTCACCCAGCTTTGACAAAGGCCACAGTTAAGGATAACAGGCCTGGGCTGGTGAGATGGCTTAGTGGGTAAGAGCACTGACTGCTCTTCTGAAGGTTCTGAGTTCAAATCCCAGCAACCACATGGTGGCTCACAACCATCCCTAATGAGATCTGATGCCCTCTTCTGGTGTGTCTAAAGATGGCTACAGTGTATTTACATCTAATAAAAAATAAATCTTAAAAAAAAAAAAAAAAAGGATAACAGGCCCAAGAGGGGGAAAATATATAGCTACGAAGAAAAAGAAATCTCCTGAGAGAAAGCCAACCATGTGAGGGACTACAGAGGTGGTACGTGCATTGTCTCTTCGGAGATGCTCACCGCATAGATAGCCAAAACGGTATGTTTCAGGGGACCAGCCTGAGAGGACGGAAGGCCTCAAGACAGGTCTTCGTGTGTACATATGAATATGCATGTGGGTAGTGTGTAGCTTTCTCTCTCAGGTGGACTTACCCGGACCACTCCATCTGAGTGTCCTGTCACGATGACATTCTGCGTGTCCCACTCGTTCATCTCGGACACGCAGCAGCAGACAATCTGCTGGCTCCGGCCCGTGAAGGTGTTCACGCTCACAATGGGGTTCCCATTGATGCTCCACACGTGGATGTACGTGCCAGCGCAGGACACAATGTCCCCCTGAGAAGAAGAAGGGGAGTCTGTGACTCTCTTCGCTGAGCTTCATAGCACAGGTCTAGCTGTCAAAACCTTTCAGTCCTTGACTACTGGCTGCAAGATCCAAGGTGACCTGAAATTCAGTGCTCGCTGATTTACATGTCTCCCTTACAAGCTTCTTCAGGAATTCAGAGCTGAGTCCCTTGGGGCACCTCCCCTCCTGCCTGGGCTTTCTCTCCTCTGTGAAGCTGTGTCACTCAAGGATGAGAGGGATTATTCTAATTAGGATTGTGGCTTCTTCTGGGTGTGGCCAGAATCTATTCCTGCTTCTCATTAGAGAATTGAGCCCTCAACTAACTTTTAAGTAACAAACTCAAACACGGAGACCAGAGGGGTAAGAGGATGATAAGCTCAGGTGTGCTACATGTCTCTTCAGTGACTGAGAAGACAGACAGATCTACCGCAAACTCTGTACCTATGGCAAGTGAGGATCCAGGGTTAATGCTTTTTGCTGTATATGGTAAGTGAGCACTTTGGGTGTATTGTCACTAAAAACTTCAACAGAACTCTTAATGAGCCCCACGATCGATCTCCTCATCACTAGAGAAGCATACTCTAGGATGTTTTATTTTCATCAACTTTTGTTCTCTTTAAAGTGTGCAGTGGTGAATGGATTTTCAGGGGAAAAATGTTGCGTGGGTTATAAAACTTAATACCCATTTGCTTTTCAAGCAACTTATTAACCGAGCAGAAGGCAGTGGCACCGACAGGGGATGCCTATCACTTAGCAAACACTCAGTTTGCCTTTGGTTTGGCAATATGTTTCCTCAACCCACGACTCACTGTTAGCTCATTAATGCAAAGAGCGGAGACGGGAGCTCGGTGGCCCCGGAGCTGGGTTAGGAATGACAGTTTGTTCAGGTCCCAGAGGATGCAGGTTCGGTCTCGGGACCCACTGACAATTATGTGGTAGGCCAGGGATGCTGTGGCGCAGGTGACAGTATCAGTGTGGCCAAGTAGAGCCTGCAAAAGACAACAGCAAGAAACCAGGCCAGTTACAACAGCAACACCATGCCTAGCAGGCCGGTCACAACGGCATGGCCTGGCGGTCACCTAGCAGACTCCACACTTCTACTTGTATGAGCAGACAGACAGGCTTACAACTATAGAGTTGGATGGCCAGGACATGGATGGGTTGACAGTCTAGCTGTTCTCTTTCCACCTTCACATTCTTCTTGGAGGGAAGGGAAATAGTGACCCAGATCTTTGAAGGAAGAGGGAATATCAGCCGCAACTGGCTTGGATTTCTTTCCACTCTTCCCATGTGACCATGTACTGATTATGGGTCCCAAGGCAGAAACTATAAGCCGGGTTTCTAGTCTTTTGCCACAAACTCCTATTTAGATGGTATTTGAGGACCTGCAATTTAAAAAAGGTGTATGGACCAAGTGTAATTATTATCTTATCCCAAAGAAAAGAAATAAGGATTGCATGGTTACTGTCTGTGACCCTAAAGATATCAGGGAGCACCGTCTTGCCAAGGTGCAGCCCTGCTGCGCCAAGCAGCTCTAACGTCTGGAGGAATGCTGAACAGGCCCAGAAAGGCCACAACACTTGCACAGAGCTTCAAAATACCTCACAGAGGCAATGTGACCTGCTGAGACTGCCTTCACATGGCTAACCTCAGTGGGTCCAAGAAGCTTGGGTCTCTGTGGATGACTGTTGGTCAACAGTCATGGATTTAATTCTTTCCATATATGCCTAAGGCAGCTTGATTTGGCTTTAAAATGGCCTTGGAGTCAAAATTAAACTGTGCAAGTTCTGTGTGATGCCCTGAACACAGTAGGTACTGCACAGATGAGGCTCTTACACTGCTTTTCAAATTGCATCCTAAAAACACAGGTTTGATGAATCCTCACAGACCAAATGCTACAAAACAGCTGAATACAGAGAAGATGGTTCAGTGGCCAAAGGCTCTTAAGTACAAGCCTGGCGCCCCGAGTTCGATTCTTAGAATCTACATAAAGTTAGAGGCGGGAATGGACTCCACAAGACAGCCTAAGTAAAAATACACAAACAAAAAACCCCTTTGTATTAATTAAAAATTAATAACAGAATCTTATTGATCAAAATACTTGTCAGCAGCACCTTGGGGATTTCTCTGGACACGTGAATGACTTTGACATGTCCTTAGGTATGACAAATGACAAAAGAAACAAGGACATGGTGGCCCAGGTAAGCAGAGGCCATGGTGGAGGGCATTAACGTGAACCCACAGAAAATATAACCTGGCTTGCAAAACATTCCATGTACATATAATTCCTAAAAAACATTTGTATTTCTTAGATATGCTGAAGTACAGTTCCAAAGGCAACTTCCTTTAGATTTTAAGAGGCATCGTCTGACTATTGAAAATAAGTTTTGGTCGGGTGCGGTGGCGCGCACACTTGACTCCAGCACCCAGGCAGCTGGGGCCATGAGTCTGAAGCCGGCCTATGCTACACACAGCTGGAAGCCGCAACCAACCCTTGTCTACCTCAACATGTTCTGGAGTGGCTCTGGCCTGAGGAGGCCTTTTGTAGTCTCTGGAGGCTAGTGGCTGAGCAAGACAGCGCCCTCCCGCCCGCCCAGACGGCTGTTACCTGCTTGAGTGTGAGGGGCTTGGCCTTTTCTTTGGAGGTGCCCATCTCCCAGACACACACCACTGTGCTTGTTCCGCCTGTGATGACGAGCTTGGGGTTGGGGCAAACTGCGCAGAGGATCTGGCCCCATTCAGACAAACACTCATAAACAGTCACTGCCTGTAAACAAAGCGGATGTGAGCCACAGGTCACCAAGTGCTGGGGACTTCAGCAACAGGAGAGGTGGAGCTGAGATCCCAGGGGAAGGTCTCTGGAGGGACCGCATTCTGGGCCAGGTTCAGTTAACAGTTGTCAGGGTTCAGTTACAGTGACAGTTCCCCTCAGATTCTACCCCTAACTGCCCAAGACCATCTAAACTACGGTGGCTGCTAAGCATCAAATTTGAGAGTCTGACTTTTATCCATGATGTTCAACCTGTGTGATCAGCACAGTAAAGGGCATGTATGCCGCAGCCATGGAGAGTGAACAGAGGGAGCACATGTCTGTTTAAGGAGTACTCTGCCTAAAGAGAACAGTGCCCAGTATAACCAGAGGGCTATGTGGTCTATCTGGGTGGGAGGATCCCACAGGGGCCACTAATGGATCACAGATTTGCTTTCCCAAGACTCAGCGGCAGCTTTTGGTGGGTGGGATGTAGCTCCTTTAGGGACATGGCAAGTGACCAGATTGTGACTTGCCAGAAAGAGGCTATTCAGGCTGCAGAAATGGTGAGCGCTTTGCTGGCTAGGATCTTAGGAAAATTCTGGAAGTGGTGGTGGGGAGCCATCAGCACCCACTTCATAAATTTCCAAAACCACTTGTTTGGGCAACATAACCGCTCTACTGGCTCTCTCCTGTCTGCAGCGGGAAGTCCTTTTTGCCTTTGGAGGAGCTGCTGACAAAGCCTGGTCTGGGTTCTCCCTGCCCCTGTTGAGATGCAAGGCTGGAAGGAAGCAGTGTTACCTTGTCTGACTCGTAGGTCCCCAGTCTGCAGCTGAGGTCTGCATAGCCCCAGGAGAAGGTCTTGTTCCACGCAGGTGGGATGAGCACCTTGTTCTGCTCCACGGCGAGAATGCCTTTATCTGTGCACACGATTTGCCCCACAGGCTCTTTGAGTTCTACGGAGAAATCATTGCATTGAGACAGCGGGGACTTGGGATCTCAGTCTCATACACCAGGAAAGCATCCCGAGTGGAAGACTACAAAGGGATTTCAACGGCAGAGCTCAGGGACCACCATCTCACCTTTCACAGGTGTTAGGGAAGGCCTCAGGTTGTCTAGGTGATGGAAAAAGATCTTGTCACTTGTGGCTCCTGGTGGGACAGAGATGCCTATGTTGTCTCCATTCAGCCGACTCCGCACTCGCTTTGGTGGATGAGGCTTTTTAAACAACTGAAGAGGATAACACACTTGATGGGATAATGTACTCTGCCTTTCTATGCCAAACGTGTTTTTACCCCACTGACAAGTGTTAGTTACAAGGATCATACACTATATTATCCCTGTATCAAAACCCTGTTCAAAAGGCTAAGATTATTGTGATACAGGGAAGCAGGGCCATGGTGTCACTGCCAGCCAGGGTCAGCACGCTCACTGCTGAGCTGAATTGACTTTCTGAAAAGATACAATCTACTCAAACTATAACTGACCCACAATCATTTTACAATGACATTAAGTTAAGTAGTTCTCCATAACCCGGTCCATTCTGGCCCTGAAGGCAGGCAGGGCCTCTAACAGGATTCATTCCTGCCCAGCACAGCCGTCCCCAATGTGATTTAGCGATGCTTCTTTGGTGTCTTCAAGGTGCTCATAATTTGCTGCCAATCTGGGACCCTGTTGTTCATTTGAGGGAAGATTCCGAGTGCCCACACTGTAGTGATCAGGGGCAGAGTTACGTCATCAAAGTGCAAGCACTCTTTCACGCTCATTTATATCTCTTTGCAATGAAACTGTGTGTGTGTATTTTTTTTTTCCTTCGAGACAGTGTTTCTCTGTGTAGCCCTGGCTGTCCTGGAACTCACTTTGTAGACCAGGCTGGCCTTAAACACAGAAATCCACCTGCCTCTGCCCCCTAAATGCTGGGATTAAAGGCGTGCGCCACCACTGCCTGGCGAAACATTTTTTTTTTTTTTTTTGAGACAGGGTTTCTCTTTATAGCCCTGGCTGTCCTGGAACTCACTCTGTAGACCAGGCTGGCCTCGAACTCAGAAATCCACCTGCCTCTGCCTCCCAAGTGCTGGGATTAAAGGCGTGCGCCACCACGCCTGGCTCACGAAACATATTTTTAAAAGAAGAAAAAAAAATCTTTGAGGTTTTTTTTTGTTCATTGTTTCTACAAGATTAAAAATATTAAAAGTTCACTTAAAGAACGTCTAAGTCTCTGAAGCACTCATGTGGTCAGTTATGCTGGGAAACTATCCCTGGAGGAAAGTGTCTGTGACGAGTCCGTGACGAGCCCGTGACGAGCCTGGGAGCCCTTGCTGCTTTGCTATGGAGAACACGCCAACGCCTGCTATAGAGGAGGACAGGCGCAGACTCCCAAGCCTGGGCGGCCCCTGTTCTTACACACACAGGGACGTGGGTCACAGCTCCGCTACTGCCTACACATTTGCGAGTTGTAGAGCAGAGACACACCATGACTAGGCAGGAAGAACTCTGATGGGAAGACTGTGCTGGCTACTTTTTTGTTAACTCAGCACATGCTGGAGTCACTTGGGAAGAAGGAACCTCAACTGAGAAAAATACCCCAACCAGGCTGGCCTGTGAGAAAGCCCGTGGGGCATTTTCCCGATTATTGATGGATGTGTGAGGGTCCTGGTCCACTGTGGGCGGTGCTACCCCCTGGGCTGCTGGTTCTGGAGTGTATAAGCAAGCAGTATGAGCAAGCAGCGCTCTTCCATGGCCTCTGCTTCAGTTCCTGTCTCCAGGCTCCTGCCCTGACTTCCCTGGATGACACTGTAAGATAAAATACGCCCCCACACACCCTCTCCTACCCACCCAGGTTGCTTTTGGTCCATGGTGCTTATCATAGCAGCAGAAGTCCTAACTAAGACTAAGATGAAGGATAGGACACTGTGCAAAGTCACAGGCATATAAAGTTACATACCTACTATGACCATACAATCTGGGTATGAAAGTATTCTCTTTTATTTAATGGGGTATCTTAAAAATAATTCTCTTGGCCTCTTATAGCAAAGTAACACAGAAATTCTGCAGTGGTACAGAAATCTTTAAAAAAGCTATTATGAAATTGCGTGTGCATGCACGTGTGTACCCCAGTACCCTCAAAGGTCAGAAGAGGGTGTCAGTCCCCTGGAGCTAGAGTTGTGATAACCTTGTGAAACCAGTGTGGGTGCTGGAAAATCAACTTTGAGGGGTCGCATGTGACAGCAGTGGGTCTTGATGTCTGTTAATATATTCATTTCCTATAGAGCGCCTGCCCTTGTGACCCTCAAGAAGGAGCAAAGGCTCAAGCAAAGGGAGGGAGGGAGTAGCCCCGGCGCTCTGATCTGAAGGTCGACTCATTTCTCCATGGGAGGATCAGCTGCACCGTGGAGGACTCTGTGCTGGCTGTCCTCTAGTCTGTCCCTGCTTTTCCACAAGAAGGCTCACCATTGTTCTATGTGTTCCCAGTGTCAACACTAGAAACCGCAGAGCTGGCAGACCCACAGATAGGAACTGCAGACGTAAGAGGTGTGGCATGAACTGAGAAGCCCAGGCCCCTAAGTGTAGAGCCTGGAGGCCTTGTCACGGGCAGGTGGCATGAGCAGCCTGGCCCTGCCTGTGTTCTCATGGTCTTGTGGCCACTCATGGTGTCTCCCACTTCCCCCTGTACCCTGCATGGTGGGGATGAAAGGATGAGAGGAGGAGGTTTTCTCCTCACTGGCTGCAGTGCTGAGGTGGTCTGCAGTCTGAGTGCTGAGGGCCCGGGCTCTTGGTCGTCTTTCCCGGAGTCAGACGGTGGGAGGCAGCTACTGTGTGTGCCAGCCAGTCCTACCACGGCAGAACCCCTTCATCCTCTCCATCAGTGATGTGGCCCAGACAATTATGATAGATTTCCACTAAGATTAGTTTTAAGTATTGCCTTGGCATGACCTAGAGCCACCTGGAAGTCATACTGAGGACCCATCAAGATCAATCTGGCCTCTGAGCATGTCTGTGGGTTCTGGAACCTTAGCTGATCAATCTGGCCTCTGAGCATGTCTGTGGGTTCTGAAACCTTAGCTGATCAATCTGGCCTCTGAGCATGTCTGTGGGTTCTGAGACCTTAGCTGATCAATCTGGCCTCTGAGCATGTCTGTGGGTTCTGAAACCTTAGCCGATAGCACAGCTAACAGGCAGCAGCGCGCCCTCAGGCTGCGTGAGAGCAGGAGGAAGCTAAGCACTAGCTACTTTCTTCCTGCCTCTGTGGATGTGCTATGAGCTGGCTGCTTCATGCTCCAGCCTTGACATCCTGATGGACCCGAACCTGGAGCCACCAGAGAAGAGAAAATCTTTCTTCCCTAAGCTGCTCTCTTCAGGGTGTTTAACTACAGCAACAGCAATGGAACTCAATGGCTAAGCACGCTGCTGTTCCGTCTGTGTTCCCCTGCTCTGTGTGTGTGTGTGTGCGTGCACTCATGCACAAGAGAATGCACACGTGCCATGCAACAAAACTGCTACTTATGTGGACTGTAAAACAGAAAGGAGAACAATAGCAAGCCATCTACGTAATTTACTGGGTGAATGGTAGAGCTGCATTAGCAACTGAGTCTTAACTACCTGTGTGATCATCCACCGACTGAGAGAAATATACCACACCTACAAAACGAACCAGACCCACAAACGATGAGAACACCCATACCTGCTTAGGGATCTGGCCGAAGTTGTTAATGAACCCGATGGTGGCCGTCTCTTTCAGCGGATCATTGATGTTGTAGATATCCACTTGCCCCTCATAAAAAAGATGATGGAAGACATTCACAGCCTCTACGGCAGCGGGGCCCTGCTGCTTATAGCCAAAGATCAGGTCGATCCACTCGTGCAGGTGGGCACTCACGTAATCACACTCCAGAGCCTGTGGTTCCAAAGCAGGCGGAGTCACTGCCTGGCTTTTATTACTTGTTCCCACAGTAAAAGAAACTTGTCTATGGCCCACAGGAACTAAAACACTTAAGAACCACAAGTAACTTCAAGCATGCACGGCACACTGCTCAGGTCCTCCCTCTACGCTGTGGCCACTGGCTTATCGAGACACAAGCTTCCTTACCTCACGGTGGACTCGAATGAACTCTCGAGGGTCCCCCTTTGCCCAGGGTGGAAGGATGACGTCTCCAAGCTTGGTGCCATTTTGTTTACAGCCTGAGGAGCAGTTG
>LR749532.1:1718337-1909391 GCA_902729485.2 Mus minutoides
ACCTTACTGGGAGCCAAACATCCTCTTCTACCTGACAGCTAACGGAAGAAACACTGTGCATGAAATATTCCTTTGCCCTTAATCCCAGCACTCGGGAGGCAGAGGCAGGCGGATTTCTGAGTTCGACACCAGCCTGGTCTACAAAGTAAGTTCCAGGACAGCCAGAGCTATGCAGAGAAACCCTGTCTCGAAAAACAAAAAAAAAAACAAAAAAAAAAAAAAAAAAAAAAAAAAAAAAAAAAAAGAAATTTCCTTCAAGACTTGCTAATTTAGCACTCTCCCCGACCCCTGCAAACTAGGACACTCACAGGATAAAGAAACGTGCTTTAAACTGTTTTGGATTTCTAGTTTTATAACGCAAGAGTGTATAAACGGGTAATGCCTCGGGTAACATTCCAGATTGAAGTGATACACGAGATATCATGCACCACTCTCGACCATGAATAGGTTTTCACAGAAACAACATGCCCCACACTACTGGACGCTGCCTGCGTCAGTGTTAAATCTCCCACAGACACTCAGCTGAACCCGCTCTACAGAGGTACGAAATCGTTTACACGTACACTCAAGGGGAGTCCGCAAAGCAGGGTGGCTCACAGCGCTGGGGACAGTGACAGGGTGGCTCACAGCGCTGGGGACAGTGACAGGGTGGATCAAAGCGCTGGGGACAGTGACAGGGTGGATCAAAGCGCTGGGAACAGTGACAGGCCTCCCTCCACCAACAGTCCCTCTTCTACGCACCTAGATCAAAGTTGTTAGAATTGAAGAGGAATTCTGGTAAGTAAAAGAACTCGGGGATAAGTTCCTTCACGTCCGCCATGTTGTGCTTCGATGCCGAGTACCAGGCCTCTCGTACACTGTGGAACATCCGGTCTGCCAGGTCAAAGTGGCCACCCTGTGGGCAGGAGGAAGCAGGTCTCTGTTAGGGAACCACTGGGCCACAAAGTTTCTGTCAAGTTCAAGGGCTTTAAAACCTCAAATACCTTTGGATCCATTCTGATTTCTTGCCGCCCTACATTAAATAAACAAAACTTTATAATCTATCTCTCTTTGGTGTACTCTTTACAAAGGGTGCCTATGGTCTGTCTATTTTGTAGTCAAAGCAAAATTCAAATATGAAGATTCTAAAAATGCACTTAAAATATTAGTCTTTAGGGAAACAGTTAAGACCAGAAGGAGATGAAAATTCTCCCACAGTTCAATGAGCCCTGAGGAAAGATTCTCATGTAAACCAGGTCGGCAAGACAAGCTTCCGGTACGGATGACTGTTTGGCCAATTCTACCTTTTACACTAAGTTACAAAGTAACAGGTTTCCATACAGGTTGATCCTGGTTTGATGCCCGTGTCATGCTAATAGAAATTAGCATGGCATCCAAGTTTCATAGTCATGAGAGTGGAGTAGAGGTTATGAGAGGTTAATGCTAAAACAAGTTAGCCAGCACTTAATTTTTACATACGCAGCCCCTAGACACGTCAGCTTCTAGCTCTCATCCCGGCTGTGCTCTAGTGACGGTCATTATAGGAGGAGGCCGAAGGCCGCCGCTGGTGGCTGCCCAGGGGGCCTTCTCTGGACGGTTTCTCACTTGACTCTTCCTAACTCTGCTCTGAGGACCGCTGCCCCTTGCTGTCCCCACTCCCTTGCCAGGCGTGTGCCTTGTGTAGGTTCCACTATGTGTTCCCCAGAGCTCCTTAAGCAGCCTCCCTCCTTTTTCACTCCTCGTCTGTGTCTTTCTGACACACTGATCATGCTCTAAAACCGTTTCACAATTTCTAAGAATAGTTCCCAATCACTCATTAGGACCAATGCTTATGAGTCCCCTAAAACTGAAACCCTGCAGGGACAAACAGACCTCTGTCCCTATCCTCTGATGTCCTCGCAAACATCCAAACAGGGCCAGCGCAAAGCGGGGCTTCACCAAGCAGGCACTGAACAGTGACAATGTGGAGGGGGTGACTGTAACCATGGACACAGCACAGTGGCTTTTAAAATAAAACGCTTGTTGAATTAAACTGGTTAAGACTAAACTTCTGGGGCTGGTGAGATGGCTCAGCGGGTAAGAGCACCCGACTGCTTTTCCGAAGGTGATAAGTTCAAATCCTAGCATCCACATGGTGGCTCACAACCATCCGTAACGAGATATGGCTCCCTCTTCTGGAGTGTCTGAAGACAGCTACAGTGTACTTACATATAATAAATAAAATAAATCTTAAAAAAAAAAAAAAAAAGACTAAACTCCTGGGCTGGAGAGGTGGCTCAGTAGTTAAGAGCATTGACTGCTCTTCCAGAGGTCCTGAGTTTAATTCCCAGCAATCACATGGTGGCTCACAACCGTCTATAATGGGGATCTGATGCCCTCTTCTGGTGTGTCTGAAGACAGCTACAGTGTACTCACATACATAAAATAAATAAATAAATCTAAGCATGTCCACACTTAAAAATAAATAAATAAATAAATAGATAAAGATTAAACTCCCTCTCCCTGGCTAGAATATTTGTGCTTTATCTACAGGATCCTGAACTTGTTTGCTCTAAACAGTCTAGTTTATTTATCAATGTAAGCCTAACAGAATTTCAGTTCCATTCCATTCTGAATGACCAACTTGTTGCCAGTAAAGCTTCAGTGTTCCTTAGAAGGTAACATTTTTGGAAAGACAATTTTTAATGAAAGCAGACTTAATTAGAATGGGAAAAAATATAAAATTTGAGTCTTACCTGAAGCCGTAAGAATATCTGTGTGAAAGGCTCCATTCTTACAAGGTAGGAGGCCACGATCATTGCAGATGAATAGTGGGTGCCATAGTGGTATGCTGGGGTCTCCCCTGCTCCAGACAGTTGGAGCATCATTAAAAACAAAAGAGGAAACAAGAGAAGTAAGTGTGGTGTTAAACAGCAGGTTTGGAAATGTTAGCAATTGTAATGGGTAGCCAGGACACCAAATGTAGGGACACTCTGATCGCACTATTCCACAGGGCTGTCATCAGTGGGCACCTGGACGAGCAAACATGTCTGCCACTGTCCGTCTGGGCCTCCCCATCACTTCTAACAGTGAGCCGTCTTCCACTGAAGCAGAATGCTGACTTAGTAGCTACTTGTTTTTTTTATTGGGTTATGGCTTTGTAATTAAATAGTTCTCTAAACTGCTGTCTACAAATGCAGTGCAATAGTATTTATTATTATTGGGCATCGTTCTTGGCAGATAGTGTAGGGAGAGAAAGAAAATGGGCACAGGCTTAAATTTAATAGGCTTATATTTAACAATGTTTCCCCTTTGCTTTATGTATTGGGGGAAGCAATAGTCATTACATATAATACATTGTATAGTTCACAAATATCATCAATTCATAATTTTAAATAAAGGGAGTTCTAAGAGGTACCTCAATGAAATTAAAGGAGACACAGAAATGAATGTGTAGTTCTGGGACTAAGCGTTGTTAGAGACCAAGGCAGAGGAGGCAGCTTCCTGCCAGCACACTGCAGACATCTTCTAGAGAGGTTACACACTGCATCAACTGCTGCGTTTCTGCTGTATCACGCATGTACAGATGTGCACACATAATGACTCAGCACCCGGCAGATGTGCCCATGAGTGTCAGGGCATGAAACTGTGTTCACTTTTGAGACTGAAAGGCAAAGCCAAGGCAGAAGGCTCTCCTCACCATTGGGATCTTCCCAGTCCTTGTAGCGCTTCTTGTACTGGGCCAGCCTCTCGTCCGTCTGCGCGCCCATCGGCTTGGCCAGGTTTCTGAATGTCTTGGGGTTAGTGAGGTCAACTTCCTGAAACACAAAACAAACCCCAACGCCGAGTCAACAGGCGCCCTCTCTCCTCCCCAGCACGGATGCAGCGGCTGTAGGGGCAGTGACCCTGCCTGTGGCGTGGACAGAAGGAAGTGGACTTAGAGAGAAGCTTGTGGACTTCAGCCACACCTTACATTCAGATGCAGAGCTGAGTAAGCGGGCTGCTGGACAAAGGTTTTGGGAATTATGCAGCTCACGGGGAAACTCCTAGGACCTCAATTATAGGCAGGAGTGCTTCTGGAGCTGAGCAAGGGCAAGGCAGGACACCCTCACACAAAGGCTCCCGTTCAGCACTATCTCCATCTCTCCTGGAAGCGGAGGACAGAGTCTTTCTTCCCCTCCTCCCGGCCCCTCCTAGTTCCTTCTAACTTCACTCCCAAGTCCTTTCCTCACATAGGTGGTTTACAGGGGAGATGGCTTGAGACACTCAGCGATCAGCTCATAGCCCTATCAAGTGACTTCCAAGCACAGTGAACTTTTTTCAGCCTGACATGGATTATTTTAAAAGCATATCACTTAGCTGACCTAATTCAGATATTCAAAAGAAAACTAGAATTCACTCCCTTAGGGTCTTTAAAGGTAGAAATTTGAAATGCATGTCTGTGAAATGCTTAATATATGTCCTTCTTATAGGACATCAAACAATTTTGCCAAACACCCAGTGTCTTGGGCACAAGAAACTGACCCACACTAATGAGCACACGTCTGCTGGCTGCATTCATCCGTGTAGCGCCTACAGGAGAAGTACCTCATCCATATTAAACTTGGCAACCGCAAAAATGGATGTGCCAGTCACTGCAGTGGGAGTGGAGATCCGAGGGAGCCTTGAGCAGTGTCTGGGCTTCAGCTTAGAACCTCACTAACAAGCAGTGTCAGAAAGTTGTGCAGGCAGTGAGTGAAAACCGAGACCCTCACTCAGCCCAACTCAGGCAGGGAGGGAAGGGGAAGATCAGAGTGCGCACCCCATTGGCGGTGGGCCTGTGTGTGGATTACACACCTTCTAATTCATGATTTGTGAATGAGACTGGTGGGACAGTTCCAGGCAAGTGAGACCATGTAAGGAAAGCTACTGAGGGGGAGCGGGAGGTGGGGAATCCCACTGAGTAAAACAGGTGTGACTCTTAGATCTCCAGTGAAGAGAGAAGAAAGCAGGGACCAGAAGGAAGTCTAGGGCAGCGATCTAGAGAGGCACAGAGGCCCAAGTGATACTGGCCAGGCTGACGGAGGAGGTAGCCAGGGTATTTATTAGAGGGAGGTATGCCTTGGCCACAGAAACAGCAGCATGGAAGGAAGTAGCAGTCTCTTACAATGGCGCCACAGAGCTGGGGTCGCGATTATATCAGGAAGTGGGGGACTCTATACCCTCCCCACAAAAGTTTATTGTTTTGCACTTCCCTAACACTTTAAAATTTTCCTATTGGGATGGATGAACTTAGACATTTTCATCTCATGAGGCTTTACCCCTGACCGCCCTGTAAGACACAGTCACTCACTCCACTGTGACTCCAGCTTCCCCCCAAAGCACACCCTACTTGCACCTGCACACATACGGTAGGTTGCTCAGTCTTTTCTTAAACTAGTATTTTTCTGAGGACAAGCTTTCTCCAGAATATGACAAACGACATTTCTGATCATTTGATCAGCTCTGATTCTGGTGAGAGACAAAGTCAGATGAACTTCTGAACTGTGAGCATGGTGAAACCTTTTTCATCTTTTTTTTTTACAGAGGCCAGTCTTCTCTAATCTAACGGTTCCCACATCATCAGAACCAGTCTCAGACAGAGAGCGAAGGCAGAGCATCAAGTGAGAACATGCATGATGTATGCTGGTCAAGTCATGAGAAAGACCCCATCTTCTCAGAAAGGAGAACATTCCTTTTATGAAGCAGGGATGTTTTCAGGAAAGGGTCATTTCACATTTTTTTTTTCCCTTTTGGTACTTACCAATGGATGCAAATTGATTAGACTAAAGGAAACTGAATAGACATTGTGAGTTAGATGGACTCAAGGGTCTAACCTAATGCCATTGTAAGTTACATACTATATACCTACATGTCCAAGCTAAGTCTCCTCTGTCTTCTTCATAAAGTCCTTGTGACTTTTAGGGACACTAACCTGTAACACAGGTATGTAAGAATTGACTTTTCTCATGAATGAGCTACTTTGGGCCAGATGACCCGAGGTTTACCTCGGAGTCGTAGTCTGAGAGGATCCACGGGAAGACGGGGTACTGCATGAGGTCGTTGTAGGATCTGCCCGCCAGCGTGTTCAAGTGCATCAAATACTGGAAATTGCTGATTTCACCTCTCTTAGGAAAGATAATAAGACCCAACTTAGAGCAATAAATTATTTCATGTGTAAAACATTTAATATGCAAAAAGGGTGATACAAAAAAAAAAGAGTACATGTTATGTGAGTTCTTTTGTGAATGGGTTACTTCACTCAGGATGATGGCCTCCAGATCCATCCATTTGCCTAGGAATTTCATATATTTATTGTTTTTAATAGCTGAGTAGTACTCCATTGTGTAAATATACCAAATTTTCTGTATCCATTCCTCTGTTGAGGGACATCTGGGTTCTTTCCAGTTTCTGGCTANGCTGAAAGGGCCCGGATATAGCGGTCTCAGGGGAAAATATACCAATGCCTGGCAAACATGGAGGTGGAAGCTCACGGTCAGCTATTAGATGGAACACAGGGTTCCCAAGGAAGAAGGAGCTAGAGAAAGTACCCAAGGAGCTGAAGGGGTCTTCAACCCTATAGGTGGAAGAATAACCATGAACTAACTAGTACCCCCCTGGGCTTGTGTCTCTAGCTGCATATATAGAAGAGGATGGCCTAGTTGGCCATCAGCGGGAAGAGAGGCCCCCTGGTTATGCAGACTTTATATGCCCCAATACAGGGGAACGCTGGGGCCAAGGGGTGGGAGCGGGTGGGGAGGGGAGCAGGGCCGGGAGGGGGGAGGATATAGGGAACCTTCTGGATAACACTTGAAATGTAAATGAAGAAAATATCTAATAAAAGTTGAAAAAAAAAAAAAAAAGAGAAAAGATTTCAATACATCAACCCTGCCCCCTCCATCCAGAAAAGAGCAGTTTCCTTTTGTGGGCCGTGTCGTGAAGTGACGTGATGTGACGTGACATGCACCATGCTCACCTCCCATCGCTGAGTCACAGACTTCTCTCCAACCAGAGTGCTGAGTAACCCAGACCTACGGAAGGAAACAAGTGTGGGTCAGAGGGGCAGACCCAGGTAGCTTTACAACGGAGGCGTCCCACCCACTGTCTGCAAGATCTCCTCAGCCCACAGGACATCTGCTAATGTGGGCCATGAAGTCACTTTGGAGGACTGATGAGCACTCTGAAACAGGAACAATCTGGACCAAAAGGAAAGCCGGAAGGCGTCACCTACAGCAAGGGAGGCAGTATTCCACGGCCCATGCCTCACTATTTCTGATTCAGCGGAGGTGCCCTAGGATGCCACAGGGTGTTCACCATGAGTACAAGAGCTGGACAAACCCGATCTAACCTGACTTTCTAATTCTCACTATCGTTCCCATGCAAACAGATCCAAAGACACTTAGTAAAAGAACAGAAGTATGCAGTAATCTCCACATAGTAGGTACACAGCTCTTGAGACAGACCTTGAATAAGAAACTGACTATGAGATTTTGATGGCAGGGTAGCACACTGCTCAGTTCATTTACAAGTGTATGTGCTACATTTCGGAGTGTGCACTTTGGCAGGATTATAAAATGCTATTCAAGGTTATCATTACTGAGTGCTGAAAGTCAGTCACTGGCTCTTAATCTGAAGGCACCTCGGTGGCACACACCGGGCTCAGTGCCACAGGTGCCACTCTCTGAGCATGCACACCTGCAGAACTGTCTCTGGAATCTACCTACAATCTTCCTCACCACTGTAAGACAGAGAAGGGAAACTTCTTCTCTCCTGTATCTATACTAACAACGAAAATGTCTGGAACTTTACGGAGCTGTTTCTGAGGTTAAGGAGTACACATTTTATTTTATTTTAGTTTAGCTTTTTTTTTTTTTGCTATTGCTTAAAGAAAAATTTAAAGGCAACATTTTATCAACTTAATATATTTTCATGTGCACAGATTAGAAAAAAAATTCATTTATGAAAGGCAGAATCTCTATTAAGTTTTTCCATCTTCTGTGTGTGTGTTATAAGTTAGTTTCCAGTCTCACAACCCAGTTTCTTTCCAGGTGACCCATCACAGTGTGACTGCAAACAGCAGGGAGTGTACGGACCCTTGACATGGCTGTGGCCCAGGGGGACCTCTAAAGAACTACAAGGCAGCCTTGAGGCTGCTGGGCTTGCAGCTGGGTGAGGGTTTAAACTTAAAGACCGGATGGGCAAGTTGCAACAGCTGAGGGTAACCAGGACCCCATTATAGAGCGCACCCCTGTAACCTGAGGACAAGAACTAAGGAAAAGTGGACATAGGATGGGAGCAAAGTCACTGACAAAGAGTGCAGGTGTGTTCTCAGTGAGATAAAGTTATACCAGCAAGCACTCTGACAGACACAGCACAGGTGTACTCCTAATGAGATATACAGTTATACAACAAGAAACCATTTTATACAATCTAAAATTTAAACAATGCTGAAAGTTGGTATCTATGCAGACAAACAACCGTATCTAATAAAGGTAGGTTACAGATGGCGAACTTCTTGTGTATCAGTTTGGTTTTGTAATATCGAGAACCTTAAAACTTACACAGCTCATTTCACTATGGGGAGTAATGAATAGAGGAATTGCATTTATAAGAGAACCTGGAAAGGGTGGCATCAACAATAAAAAAATAAAAATTAAAAAAATTAAAAAAATAAAAGAGAGAGAATGCTTTATACACACGGCAAACGGGAGAGAGTTAAGGTTAAGTTTCCAAAGAGGTTTTCCAAAGGTGAGAAATATTCAAATAGAGCACTACAGAATAAAAGCTTGTATTTCAAGAATTTAATTGTTTTCTATAGCAACTGATGAAAGACAACCGTAATTCTCTCTAGATAAGTCATCTTCATTTCACAGTGCAATCATTTTGAGTGAGCACCACAGTACCTACCCTTGTTCCACACTGGTGTTTGGTCTCTGCCCGGACACAGACTCTGAGCTGTCCGTGAGAGAGGGCACGACTGCCAGGAACCTAAAAAATTAAATTACACATGAAGTCTCAGCAGGGACCTAATGCAGACCAGAGAAGGACGATTCTTAGACCTCTGTCGCAGCTGAGCCTCCCAATAGCCAGGAAATGGCAGCAAGGGGGTACGTGACCAGGATGCTGAGCATATATCGATACAGCTGACTCCGTCTATTTTATTGTTGCTAGTAGTCTATTGCTCTGCCTAATTTACACGGTAAGTCGTGTTATGGATGTACATACAGGCGACACAGAAGTGTTTCTCGGACTTAGTGCTAGCTGCAGGTCCCCAAGGACCATCTGGCAGGTGCCACCATATCAAAGGGGACAGGTGGCATTGCACTGCAGTAACACACGACACTCACTGCATGCATTAGCTATTCCTCCTGGATGTAACCTAGACACAGAGCTGTTAGGAGAAGGGTTGCTCCAGCATCCCTCCCATACCGAGGCCTCTGTCTCTTCTGACTCACATGTGAACACAAACTCCAGGAGTATGCCCTCCATAGATGTCTTCACCACTGATAAAGCATGCTTAAACCTGGGCAGTCCTTCTAAGCGGCTGTGCTGTGCTTTCAACAGAAGGCATTCAACTTTCGCTCTAGGGCACTGGAGACTCTCAAGGGGATACTGTTTCTACGAGAACTCATCACTGGAGCCCCACAGCGAGGCACAGAGAAAGGCACAACATTTTGAGCCTGAAACATTACTTTTTAATTTTCATTTATTGCTATTGTGTATGTGTACATACACACTGTGTGGAGCCTAGAGGGAACCCTTTCTCTCATACACTTTTCTCCTAGACTCTGTAGGTCCTGGAGATTGATCTGTCACTGGACTTTGGTACCAAGGCCCTTTATCACTGAGCCATCTCTTGGGCCCACCAAATCACTATTCTCTTTTTAATTTTATTTCATTTGTTTACCTTTGTAAGATATTTTTATTCTCTTAGATTTTGTGATGAAATGGCCTTGGGTAGTTCTCGCTCACTTAGAATAATTTATTGCTCTAAGATGGGTCTTTATTATCTTTCCTAAGTTACCAGGAGGCAGAAATGCTATTTAATCACGGAGCTCGCATCATTCTGAGAGCTAGTTAGAGGCCGGGAAATAAAGGAATACTTCTGCAAAGACCTCGCCTCACTGGTCTGGGATTTAAGCAACTAGCTCAGGCTAGCTCAGGCTAGCTCAGGCTGCAATGCTCCTCCCAACCTCACTCCCCCACCCATCTCTTCCCAAACCAGCATGTAATTCCCTGTGAAGAAGACCTTTGGTAGACTTTATTCCGAATTCCCTTTTGAAAAGCCAGGAGGTAATTCCGTCCATCTCCAGAGAAAACTTCAACAGCGATAGGCTGAAACGGTTGGAGAAAGACAAACGATGAAACAGGTCGGGCGACACACACTTACTTTTTCACTACACTCTTGAATTTCTTGACTGGAGAATACTCAGATTCACGAATTATCTCTATATTAAGGCATACAGTCAAAAATTTTTTTCTTATTCTGCTCAAAATTAAAGAAATCTTTAAAATGGAATGATAGTGATGAGGATGTAAATTTTTATAAGACACAAATGTGCACTTGAATTGGAGAGCGAGGGGTGTGCACAGGCGGGAGCCGCAGAGCTCTGGGCTCAGAGGCAGCTACTGCAGTTCTCATAACACTGGTTCATTTATAAATGGAACAGAACTGTGAGGTGTTCAGAGTACCAGCATCCACTTACCTGGAGGAGATATCTCCTTTTATGCACCTCCTTGATGTCTTCATATGCAAAGATGCTGCAGGTTCTCTTGAGTTGGCTGGGGCCTTGCCTGGCACCTCTGGGGATAATTGGTTCGTGCATGCTGTGAGGAGCCCAGCAGGAAAAGGAAACACACAAAGCACAGCAGAGGATCAACTTACTGGTCAATAAAGGAGATGCCATTCTCAACAGAAGACAGGGCAGCAGACAATATATCAGAGTTTTCAGTTAAAATTGTCTTAATAATCTATCAGTTCTGGTGAATAGGGAACCCTTCTGAAGATCACCATCTCTTGTTAGGATCAGCCTTTCTATCTCTCAGTTGGCACAGGATCTAGGCCAAGAACATGTTTAGGGATCCGTAAAAACATTTTCTTTCCAAATCAGAATAGAAGGAAATGACCTACAATATTTTGATATGGATCTATTTTTATATTAATAAAACACAGTTTTATTTTTCAAGAATCACAAAACATGATTTAAAAGTTTTTCTATAGGGAAGGTCTTATGGAAGTCCTCATGTGGCCTTCGGTCACCATGGTTACCACGCTTCTAATACTCAAGCACAACAGCTGTTCTTTCTTTAAGAGTGTTGCTCCTGAATGTCTTCCTATAGCTGTGTGCACATGTCTAGGTATGTATAGCTGTGTCTGTGTATGCACATGTGTGTGCTAGAGCTGAGGTGTCCTGTTCTGTCCCTCTCTGCCTTGTTTCTTTGCGAGAGGGTCTCTCACTGAGCCTGGAACATGGCGAGTAGCCACTAGCCCTAGCAATTCCCCTGCCTCAGTCCCACAGCCCTGGGATAACAGCAGGTGTCTGTGTGGCTATGCCTGGTGCTTTGAATATGTCTGGCCCAAGGAGTAGCACGATTAGGAGGTATGGCCTTTGAGACACTTCTCCTAGCTGCCTGGACAAGACAGTCTTCCTCCTGCTTGCCTTGTTCAAGACAGAGAACTCACAGCTCCTTCTCTAGTATCATGTCTGCCTGGATGCTGCCATGCTTCCTGCCATGATGATAATGGACTGAACCTCTGAAACTGTAAGCCAGCCCCAATTAAATGTTTGACTTTGTAAGAGTTGCTTAGGTCATGGAGTCTCTTCACAGCAGTAAAACCCTAAGACATCAGGCTTGTAGGGTCGTTTTATTATTTTTTTTGGGGGGGGAGTAGTGAAGTGGGGTGGGTACTGGGATCTGAATTCAGGCTCTCATTATTGTGTAGAGAACACCTTTACCCTCTAGCTATCTCTCCCACCTCTGTAGCAATGATTTCAAAAGTGATAATGCAAATTCAGAATGAACATTTAAGTGTATAGGTATGCTAGTTAGTTGATTTATTAACTTGCCACAGCTAGAGTCAATTGTGAAACGTCCATAAGATCAGTCCTTGGGCCTATCTGCGGGTTATTTTCATGACTAGTGATTGTGTCAGAGGGGCCAGCTCACTGTGGGCAGTGCCATCCCCTAGGCAGGTTGTAGGCTGTATAAGAAAGCCAGCTGAGTGAGGAGCCAATAGGCTGTGCGCTCCTCTAATTTCTGGCCTGACTTCCATCAATGAGGGATTTTGACGGGAACAGAAGGCACATTAACCTTCTCCTCTCTAAGTTACTTTCTGGGTATGCTGTTTATCACAGTGTGCTCCTCTGATTTCTGCCCTGACTTCCATCAATGAGGGATTTTGACGGGGAACAGAAGGCACATTAATCTCCTCTCTAAGTTGCTTTCTGGGTATGCTGTTTATCACAGTAAGAGAAAAACTAACTAAGCAGTAGTTTAACGATGATTAAAATTTGGTATATAATGCTAATGATGCAAAGACATAAAATGCAATTTTCATTTGAAGAACACTTTCTCTTTAGTGGAAAGGACAGCACTGCCCCAGGAGAGACACACAGAGCCTGGAGGCGACTTAGGACATGGTAGTGTTAGAGGCTCATAAGGAAGGAGAGGTGACATGTCTTAGGACGTGGGTTTGAGATTAAGGAACAATGCAAATACATTTGCTGTCCTCTCCAGGCAGTTTTACTTGGTGTCCCCTCATGCATTTACTTACTTTGGAGGTAAGGTTTCAATGTCCCTTATTTCCCTGGTCGCAGTCATGGTGAATCCATCGATCACATAGAAATGCTCTTTACCGAAGAGAAGCAGCCCCTCACTGGTGTCCAGGCCCTGGACGCGCGCACAGCGGTACATGTGCTGGATCTACAAAGAAAGTCACAAATATCCCTTCCTGTACCTTCTCCCTTTTGTTACTGTTACAGGAAGGCCGAGGCTAAGCATGTTAAACCTGGGTTCATGTCCCGCCTTAGATGATTTAGTAATGATGGCAAGCATTCACTCCCATCGTCCACTGTGGCCTGCACCATACCCAGGACCCCAGCTCTGACAGCATATCTGTGCTAGAGTCTGTAAGTAAGAGGTAAGTTAACTGAGGCTCCTGTTCTCATGGAGGGCAGAGTCTGGTAGAGCAGAGGTTTGAAGCATGCATATAGAAAGATTAGAATAGGCAAGACAACACCCTGCACATGTTCTGCAGGAATGGGAGCCCCAGGCAAGTTCCAAGCTCTGTGGCTACAGCCTCTGCAGATGGTTGGGGCCTCAGTGTCTTAGAACATCTGCTCTGTCTCTAGCATACGCCGTGGATTTGTCATAGGCTTAAGTGAGATCAGGCATATAGCAACCACATAAGACTTGTTGGCTGTCGTCTCTTCCAGAGGTCACTGTCCTCTCCGAATGATCCTCCCAGGAGCCACAGGGTGGAATGTGCCCTTCACTCCCCACCCAGCCCCTGACTCCTGGGAGAGCCCAGCTGAGCAAACGCTCAGTTTCCTCACAGGGCAGGTTACTCTCAATGTGAGTACTGTTTCCTTTTCAAAAAGGTAATTCTTAGTAAACATTCCTCTTGTTTGACTCATTTCAACACAAGTCAAAGGGAGAAAAAATCAGAGGCTAAATCAGAGTCAAACAAGTATTAAGTGACGTCACTTGAATCTAGTTCCCTCAGCTTTTCAAAAGCAAGTGACCGCAGGAGAGAATGTGATTGTGAGAGAGGAAGTTTGAGAAGGGAACAGAAAATATCAAGCTGGCTACGGGAGCCTGGGGGGGGGACAAGTGTAGAAAGGGAAGACCATTTTCAAAGGGTGTGCCGTTTCATGTGCAGTGGGCAGTGGGTTTCAGCGACTACCTTTTATCAACTATCGGTGAGGCTCAATACTTTCATGCATAGACAGGATTACCACATTGTATCCTAGAGATGTGTACAACTACTTGTCAGAAATTAAATTTAAAAATAAAGGCATGAATACATTTTCTCAAATATCTAGGTATTAAGTCAATTTCACTGCACGTCTGAATCATTTCAATAAAAGAGCAGGCTGTTTGTAGTGAGGTCCACACATTATAATTTATTTTAACTTTTTGAAGCACAGTTTCATTGGAGGCTGGCCTCCAATCCCTGGGTAGCCTAGAATGACCCTTCTGCTGTACCTTCGGAATGCTTGGACTGAGTGGCTGTATTTAATCGGGGCTGGGATTTGAACTCAGGGCTTCCTGTGTGCTAGGAATGAGCTATACAAAATGAGCTACATCCCAAGGCACAAATAGCTTTAATTCTTTTCCCTACAGTGCTGGGGATGAAAGCCAAGACTACACACATGTCAGACACTGTGCTACCATCAAGCTCTGCCCTCAGCTTCTTGACTTACTTTAAAATAACTGCTGCTATGAAAATGGGGGGGAAATAGGGAGGGGAGGCGGGAACAGATAGACTGACATCATAGGCACATAGGCCTTCCGAGTGTTCAGAGTGAGAACACTGTCACCTGGGGATATTGAACGTCCCGGGGCCACACAGCCTCCCTCTCAAGCTATCTTCTGGACAGATGAACTTTCATAGTTACATGCTCTTTTCTTTATTTATTTTTCTTTCTTTCTTATAATTTCATTCAAAATTATTCAGCGCACATCTCCAAACAGCATTGTTTTAATTATACACTGGCTTCTTATTACAACTTCTTGAGGTAGGATAGATCTCAGGAGCTAATACCACAGGCAAGAAAGTAAGAACAGCCTTTCGGGACGGGTGATATTCAAATCTGTGACACAGTAACCAACTTATCTACCTCCCTCCTATAGCTAACTCCCATGCCAAGGTCTGTGTGTCTGTTGTAGGACTGGGTTGTGTAAGACGGGAACAGGAACAACAACCAGCGCCTGACTGCAAGCACAGCACCGAGAGGAAAGGGGACGTGCACAAACAGTCATGGCGGGCGGACATTCTAGGATGCCCACTGAGCAGGCCACAAGCACTGAGGGAGGCCGTCTGAGCAAGGCTGAGCAGGCCAGGGAGACAGCCCTAATGAGGCTACAGACTTCAAGACTAATGGACGCAGCAATCACTAGAGGTTTCACCAGTGCCGGGACATGGTAGGGGAATTGTCAGAAGAGACAGTATGACCAACGGTCAGAGCTAAAACCATGGTGGGTGCAGTGAGGGCCGCCGGCATGGAAGCAGGTGCTCAGGCTTCGAGGTGAACAGGGGTGAGGTGGGCAGAGCAGGGAGGCATGGGAGACAGCTCCCTGTGATCGAGAGAGTGAGGGAGTGAGGGAGTGAGAACAGGGTTAAATATGAGCTAGAGGTGAGAGCCCTGATCAGATGGAGTTTATGGAGACGTAGAGGGAAAGACACCTGGCTCAGACAGCTGGATGGCCTGTCCCCATAGACATGATTAGGACCCTAAAGGGAAGTGTGGTCTAACACAGACACAGGAGAGTGAATTAGGGCTTAGTTGTGAACCCCATTTCCGATGAAACTTTGCACTGTTTAGTGAAAACAGGACACAATTTGCTTATGCGGCTGTCTTGTATCTTGTCTTGGGATGCTAAGCACACTCTGTCCTCCCCTCCCTCCTCCACCCTGTCTTGGGATGCTAAGCACACTCCATCCTCAGAGGCCATACCTTCTCTCCCTCCTCCAGCAGGCGCAGTAAGGTGGCGTTGTCTGTTTTCTCCTCCTCCTCTATGGAGCCGCTCTCAGCAATCTGGTCTTGGAGCTGCTCCTGGGTCTCTTCATCTCCTCCATCAGGTGCAGACCGAGAGCGCTTCAGGGGAGGCTTCACGAGGCCTAGAATACAGAGACGGTGGGGAGGGGAGCATGTGGGGACAGTTTAGTTTCAGAGTTGGCTATGGTGTGGGTGGCCTCTAAAGGCCCACATGCTAAAGCTTTGGACTTGGGTCTGGTGCTGGACATGGGGTGGGGTGGGGGTGGAGGTGGGGAGTGGGTAGAATTTTTAGAGTGGCGCCCAGTGGGAATAACTAGGTCATCAGGAGATACCACCTCTGAAGGGAACACTTTAGAGATGCTCCCTTGAAGGGAACATTTAGACCCAGCCCCTTCCTATCTGCTTTGTGGCCGCCTTGGAGCAAGTGTGTACTTCTTTAGTCAGAGAACACAGAGAACACAGTTGGGAGCAGGCTTGGGGGATTGAACACTGCAGGATCCTGAGACATCATTTGCCTTTTGTACGGTTAACCTTTTATAATGGTTCTCTCTATTATAAAACTGGGATGAGGGTTCTGTCTCCCTCAGGTTTGTTGGGAAGCTAACTGCGGGAATGACTGCTCAGGGAACTCAGACGGTGGCAATAGAGCACTGAGTGGTTAGTGGCAAGGACCTGTGGTTTATGGGTGAGCAGCGTCTGGGAAGGGCTGTTAAGTGAGGAGTCCCTGTCACACACATAGGACAGCACATGGCATGTGCATTACAACTCATGCGGAGGGCTCGTGGAGGCCCCACCAAGCCCCAAAGTAGCAATATGATTCTTCATGCATGAATGAAAGAAATCAGTCAAACAACGGGTCATGGGGAACAGGGATAGAACTCTTTATAATAACAGATCATTAATTTGCAGATTAAGGAGACACTTTACTGTCCATCATTTGATAACTTTATGAAAAATTGCAATAGAAGACATAAAAACCAGTGAGATCCTAAAATATTAGATATTCTTAAAAAATGTACAATAAAAAACACACTCAGTGCCTTCAGTTCCTTAGCTGCACTGTCAAAAGCGACATTGTGCTTGCTACCAACACGTCAGCACTCGGGAACGTGACCCTGCTGAAAATCCTATCCATTGAACCCAAGTGACCAGAGGGTCTGGCTTGCTTGGAGAAGACATGGCAGGGGATAAGTAATGGAGAGAGACAAAGAGCATCCGCAGAGGGATGGCAGCTGGCTGCATCTCTCTCAGAGTCAGGAGCCTCAACCTCCAACTGACATTCGTGATTTGGGCTAACTATAGAGATTAGAAGAAAATCAAGCTTGAGAATTTAAATGTCAACAACCCCAACCCAGGTCACCTGAGTAACTGGCTAGCCTGGGCTTATTTGTGGGAACCATAGCTCTAGACCCTATCCAGAGCCTGGCTGGTACAATGTGAGCAGGGCTTTAACCTCTGCTCACCTGGAATGACTGATCCTAAGAATGTGTCAGGTAGGTACTGAGATGCTCAGCCGAGGTGGTCGTGCGAGAGAACACGGGGGTTTTACCGGGAGCAGCGGGCAGTACTATGAGCTACCGGGAGCAGCGGGCAGTACTATGAGCCGGGGCCCTTTCTAGTTACCCCACCGGACGGACGTATGAAGCTTGGTTTTCCTTCTTTTTAAATTACTCTTACGTGTTCTGTCTGCATGCCTGTCTATACATCATGTGTGCCCGATGCCAGACAGAAGAGAGCACTGGATCCCCTACAAGTGGAGTTACAGATGTTTGTGAGCCACTGTGTGGGTTTGGGGATTCAAACCTTGAGAAGAGCAGCAAAGCCCTTAACCAATCAGCCATCTCTCCAGTCCTGAAGCACAGTTTTCATTTACTGACAACTGTAATACTGATTTTCAATCTACTTGCTTTTAATCTTAAAAACTTCTAGTTGGAAGTTCTTAATTTACATTTCAGGGCTTAATTTTAGCAGAATGAGGGGAAGAAGGAATCTGGGCCGGAGAGAGGGCGGTAAACTGGCTGAGAGCACGTGCATAAGCCGAGTGTAATCCCAGCACTGGTGTGGCTGAGACAGGAGCATTCTCGGGACTTGCTGGCCACTCCGCCTAGCAGAGTCAGCAATCTGCAGGCCAGTGAGAGATGGATGGCACAGAACAAGGCAATGGATGGCCATGGGCTTCCACATGAATGTGCACATGTGTGTACCTGGGCCCACACGTGACAGGGTACATGTGCAGACACATGCCACACAAAATAAATAATCTCAGCCTTCGAGAAAGCTTACATGCTTAAAAGAGGCACTTGGCAGCAAGAAGGAAACCGCCTCACCTTGTACAAGAGAGAAAAGCAGGATCCAGGCCAGGGCTAGAGGGGGAGGTGGATGTGTATGCTTCACCACAGCACCCTGAAGCATCTATATGTTAGGGCCAGCTCCCGTGCATGCAGGGAGGGGCAACAGCAGCAAGCAGGTGGTCTCTAGCTAAGTCCATCCCTACACTAAAGTCCAGAAGGCTAAATCTGAGATCACTTCTTGCAGTTACATAAAGACTGCTATTTTTTAACTACTGGTCAACACATACTGATGATGTACCCAATAACTGTTTTAATTTTGTAATTATCTATTTAGTTGCCTACAGTCAGGTTTCACTGAGTGTTCTGCTAAACACAAAACAAAACAAAACTTACTGAGCCAATGGCTATGAGACTGACATATTCTTCTGTAGGGAATAAAGATACACTTTATTTCTCATTCATAAATCAATCTTTAAGTTGTGATGGTCAAGTATCTAGACATGTTTATGGTTGGCCCTCCTGTTTGCAAATGCTTGCATTTTTATATGATGTCACATGCAAGGAAAGCTCCAAGATGATTTCCAATCAAAGTCAAAGAGGGGGCTGACCTTTGACCTTGGCAATGGTGTCTTCCCCATGCTCCGGTTCTTGCTGTGTGGCTTCACCTTCTGAGCTCTCTACGATGGCATCCTGAACGATGGCTGGGTTTCCAGAGGCCAGGCGGAGGTAGTACTCTTTACTGTCATAGCTTATAGCTCTTCGGTACCGAGCGGGTTTCTAAGAAATAATAAGAAAAAAATGACTCAGTTATTTCCAACAACCACAATACAAGCCTGTCAGAATTCCTTTGTGTTCCTACTGTTTAGGGGCTTTGCATAGATTGGATAAATATACACTAGGTATGCAGACTTTCAGGTTATGTTGTTTCATTAAAAAAAAAAAAACCTCCAGAGTTTATAAAATAGCATGTACTGAACAATATTAGCGGTTCTGTTCTTCCCACAGAGAGACAGACCATGTTTAACCAAATCACACTTGTGACCTGGTGAAGTTCCCGGTGTGCTCTCGTGACCTTCTCTGCCTTCTGAGGGGGCAGGGGAGAGCATGCCAGCCCCGAGGGGCAGTGGGCTGCACCAGCCCTGTCCAGTCTGAAGGACACTTGTTCTCTTGGGACAATCTCAAGTGTTTGCTCTGGGAGTGTGCAGGAAGAGAGTTAGAACTGGCCTGCACTCTCGGGTCTTACAGGACTCTGCAGTTCCAACACCTGCCACCTCTGCACCCTGCCTCAGAACTTAGGTCAGATTCAACACTAGATGGCGCTCTCTGGCTGGCCTGCAAGATGAATGGTACCTCCCTTCTGCATCATTGTCTGGAACCGCCTGGTAACATATAACTGAAGGGCATCGCAAGAACAGGCATCCTTTAATTCTGATGAAAAAATAAATATCTAGAGATATATATAAAAAAAAGATTCAATGGTCTGGACACAAAAGAACATTTCTTTCACAGAATGTTCTTTACTCCAAAATGAGTTTTCTACTTGACCTAAAAACTTGTTTTCCTTACTAAAACCACATATAGGAAGAAAGTCATGGCTCAAAATTCCTAATAATTTTGAATTTAAATGCAGACTGCTAAGATCAGGATTAGATTCAGGCTTTGGATCAAAGATTCTAAAAACTGAGGCATCTGAGCCATGACTTAGGCTTCCTCTCCAGACAGGGTTGTATTTCTCCTTAGGTACAAGTGAGAATATGCAGTCATTTAGAAATACCGCCCCCCCTTCTTAAAACTGATTCCCAACTAGAATGAAAACAGGTGCCTGTGTGAGTGGGATATTCAGGATGAAAACACTGGGCAGATTCCCAGGGAAGAGATATGCAACCAGGAGCCAAAACAGCCTTCTTTCTCTATGTCGGTGTGGGCCTGGGGAACTGATACCCGGAAGCAAACTGAGGAGGCCTGAGTGGGAGTGGAGGTGGAGACATTACACAATGCTGCAGAGCACCAAAAAAGCATCCGGGAGTCTCCTGGGAGTGGGAAGTCCATCTCATGGGCACACTAACAAGAGCCTGCAGTGTGCTCTTTAGATGAAGAGCAAGCTTGGTACCTTTATGGTTGTTCTGTATGAAGTAAAATGATCATAGTCAACTTAAAATTGCTTATACTATATTAAACGGAAAGGAAGACTTAGCAAGGAGCAAGGGGCCGGGCAGTAACCAGAGTATCACCCGGCCGAACTGCTCACATTTTAAACATGATGGCATGGTTAGTGATGGGCAGGATAATGGATTAACAGATGTACGCTGATGCATTCCTGCATCTATACTGAAAGCCCTGGGTATTTCTGGGGAACAAAAACAACGAAAAATGTACGCCAATTATCACTACTTCGAGTAGTGATCATATACTTTGTTTTTAGATTAATTTCTTCTGACTGGAAAGCGGTTTAAAAGAGATAGTCTTGCACTCCCAGCATTTAAAATAATCACATCATGTTTTAAACAGTTGAGGGTTGCAGGCTGCCCATTACTAACATGCCCATAACTGGTTAGTTACGCGTGAGACAGCACATGGTGAGAGGTGAGGGCCCAGCCTGTTAGTGAGCAGTGTAGACCCTGGGAACAGCCGAGGAGAGGAAGGGGAGCTGTCTCAGAACGGAGGACACCAGGTTTTCCACCCTGGGGGGCTCACAGAGAGTGAGGGAGTCTTTGAAGTTAGTCTGTCTACTGTCTACCGTGCACTAAGAACAAAGCTGTGGGTAGTCTGCATTCTGTGGCCACTAATGTTTTACCTTCTGAGCAATGACATCATCGGGTGGCTCGGGTTGTTTACTTGGGATCTCAGACTGAAAACGGAGTATTAAGTACAGACACATAAGGGGAAAAAAAAACATACAAAGATCACAAAACCAAAATTTTCATGAGGACCATAAGAAATACAGAAGACATACTCAACTCAAAAGGAATGAACAAGATCTACCTGGCTATCTACACAAGTCCTGAGCACGTGTGGCTATTTCATCCATGACAGAAGATCGGTGTTTTCAGTAAAATTTAAACACTCTAAAAGTTTCAGTGCTCTGAATAGACAGACTTCAACCTCACAAAACGAAACGTCAGCCCTGCCATTATGAATGACTTTACAGTAGCTTTCAAAAGGAAAAACCCAAACAAAAGCTAGCAGCAGATCTTGTGGTAGCCAGTGTCTCCACAGCTCTTCCCTCGGAAACCCCCACGTCCGTGTTGTAATAACTCACGGGGGTTAAGCTGTTATCTCCAATACCTCTTGACACATGAAAACGAGGCAGACTGGCTGATGCCCACCCTGCAGCAGGAGTTCCTGAACAGTCACCACCTTACAGACAGCGGCTGGCAAGAGCCAACATGGGAAGGTGGATGGGATCGTCAGACTTCAGAGGAAGTAGGCAGTCGCTTGACTGACAGACAGAGGCCACTTCTGCTGAGCGCTGGTACAGGAGCCAGCCAGCAGGCCTTCCGAAGCACCTTCCTTTCCGGGACTCCTATCTGAGATGACTTCGTGACCTTGTCCTGGAGTGAACACTTCTTACCATGTTTCCTTCCCTAAGCACAGCAGACCCTGGGTAGTGACACACTTTTAAACACTTGGATTCACTCTGTTTCAATGAATCTTGAGCTTTAAAAGAAAATAAGCAAATGCCTCAAACCAGAGAGGTTCCTACCAGGAGAGATCTGGGTGCAAACGGAGCGGTGTTCTTTGTCTTAGGAGGGTCAGTGCACATGTACGGAAGTCACTTGCCAAAACTCACAGAACAGAGCACAATGGAGGGAAAAGCTTTCTGCGTTCAAGCCCTGAGAAAAGTTTGTTTTTGAGACAGGCTCTCATTATACAGCCCTGGCTGGCAAATCACTATGTTGACTATACTAGCCCCCAAATCAAGACAATCCTCAGGCCTCTGATTTTTACTGCATGTTTTACTACACTAATCTGATTTCTAACAGAATGATCTAAACTAGAATTAGCTTTTTAATCACTGCTGGATCCAAAGGGGTCCTTTGGCTTATGCGATAGAATAATGAAAATGTCACTTAGGAATGATGGTCACTCTCAATAAACAAGGCCCAAGACCAACTCATCCGCCCTTGCTCCAACCAAGCTGGCCCTGGCTCTCAGCCTTCAGGCAAGCATCTGGCTGTACTTTATAAGCTGGGGGGCAGTGAGTTTAGGGAGTTGAAAGAAGAGTCAGGTGACCTCTAATTATAAAGATTTAACATGGTTAAAGGCAGGAGTGACTTACTGAGTATATGGAGCTTAAATTTCAACAGAGCACACCTCCTGTGGCTCTCTTAAACCGCTCCCCCCATCCTCTCATGTCTACACTCCACACTGCTCCCCTTAGAGAAGAGGCTCGCCTATGCTATGCTAACTTCAGGACCCAGGAAAATGACTCTTGTCCTTTTATTTTTTGATGTTGGTATTTTAAAATTATATATATATATATATATATATATATATATATATATATATATATATATATATATGAATGAGTTGAGTACGCTGTAGCTGTCTTCAGACATACCAGAAGAGGGCATCAGAACTCACTACAGATGGTTGTGAGCCACCGTGTGGTTGCTGGGAATTGAGCTCAGGACCTCTGGAAGAGCCATCTCTCCAGCTTGACTCTTGTCCTTTTTAGTGGATATTTTTTAAACTTATTTTAAGTTAATATATAAAATAATGAACTTCATTATGGAGATATACACATACATACACAAACACACACTCATTCATATATATAATAGATATATGTAATATATGCTTATATATTACACTCACTCATACTTTGTTCTTCACACACATAAACCGACTTCCATCACAGCCATCCTCCCAAATTATTGCTTTCCTAATAGTACAAAAACTGGGCTGGTGAGATGGCTCAGCGGGTAAGAGCACCCGACTGCTCTTCCGAAGGTGATAAGTTCAAATCCCAGCAACCACATGGTGGCTCACAACCATCCATAACGAGATCTGGCTCCCTCTTCTGGAGTGTCTGAGGACAGCTACAGTGTACTTACATATAATAAAAATAAAATAAATCTTAAAAAAAAAAATAGTACAAAAACTTCAGAATATAAAAAGTCCTCCTGAATGATGGCTGAATAGGAAGCAATAAAAAACCCAGACTACAACATAGAGAGCAGAGTACTGGTGGCCCGGTAGCTCAGCATTTAACTGTGAGGCATTCAGCCACATAGAGGAAACCTAGCAAATGACCTCTGTGTAGAATTACTCAAGGGCAGCTATGCAGTCAGTCTAGCATAGCCTTGAATTCCCGAGCCTCCCAGGTAGTGTGACTCATGGTGGAATGGAAGCTTTGTCATGTGATCTGACTCCTAGGGGTCTCTGTTCTCGCTGTACCCCACTATCTAACAGCTCTGACCTAGAAGGCTTTTATACCTTGTCCAGGTCCTTGTGTGTAGAACAGGGCAATCCTACCTGGGCTTGAGAGGGCTCCCATGAGACGGGTATAAACAAAGCTGCATCTGGCGAGCATCTAAGTGACTGCTCTGCAGACACACTGGGTGCTGCTGAGGCTCTGGCGAGCATCTAAGTGACTGCTCTGCAGACACACTGGGTGCTGCTGAGGCTCTGGCGAGCATCTAAGTGACTGCTCTGCAGACACACTGGGTGCTGCTGTATAACAGGCTGCATGTGTCATGTCAAAGAAGCAGATATGCAATGCTTTTCAGGTTCATCAGATCTTAAATTACCAAAACTAAAGTAAAAAGTTTTCAGTCAGAAAATGTTACCATGCCAAGTACCTTTTGCCTTGTACATAATCCGTGCACTATGTAATGCCAACTCTGTGTTCTGCAACTGTCCCCCTTCCTGTGCACTTCTTGACCCTAAGTGTGTCAACATTTCCTGCCTGCCTTGTATCTTCTAATATGACAGACATGTAACCTCTCTGTCAGAAACCTAGGTTCATGCGGTAGGTTCTCGCTGGGAGTGCTTGTTCAGCTCTCAGAGGCTGGGGGCTCCTGCACTTGGGTAAAATGCTGGTCACATAGAGGTTTAGGTAGGAACCCTCCACAGCTTTCTCTTTCCTGATACTGAGGTACTTAATAATGTTCTTGTGTACTTAACAATGAAGAAAACAAATACTGCAGTAACACATATTATACTTATGGTGAAAAATGCCTCAGAAGGGTACACCTCACTTAAAGCAAATGCCTGAGCTGGTCCCATGTTTGGGGGGAGAGTATGTATCTTATAGCTTAGAGTCTTGATTAACTTTGTTGCTGAACATTTTCCTACGTGTGTATGTGTGTGCGTGTGCACGTGTGTACGCTTGCTGCACACTCTCCTCTCCCTCCCTTAACCCCTGCCTATCCTTTCCCCAGGTTTACTGCTTTGGGGTGTTTTGTAACCCATTTTATTTACCCAGGGAAGCTCAGTGTTTCTGAAGAGGTTCACGTAAATGAGTGCTCACTGAAGCATTTTATCAAGCTGTCATTAAGACCCGTAGGAATGATTGTCCTTCAACCCTTAGGCCAGGATTGGAGGGAAGAAGCAAAGACTAAAGATCACTCTTCTGCTCTCACAAAAGCAGGTGCTGGAAAAGCCTGAAAAACGTGGGCCTGCGACGCTTTCACGGTGCCTGTATTTGAAGGCACAGTGCTTTAAGACCCAGATATAGTGGTTCTTAATGGAGCTGACAGCTTCAAGAAAAACAGCCTTTAAGGAACTATTTTCAATAATCTTGATGATTAATTCATAGTCTAAGATCCATATTTTCTCTAAGAATATTTTAAGTTGACAAATTATGTCCAAATTTGTTTAGGAGGTAAAAAGTGATCTTAGACATACGCTGTACAATTTGCAATGATTAAATAAAGCTAACATACTCTTTCAAATTTTACCATTTTGTAAGGAGCACATGAGACTCCCGCCAACTGTGAAACAATACACTATCATTAACTCAAGCTGCTCTGCTGTGAATGGGTCAGTGTCCAGCTTCAGCCTGGCTACCTCCCATTCCTGAGCCAGGTTGCTTCAGATGCCCCACTAAGGAAAACTGGAATTTCCTTCTCTGTATCTCCTGTTTCACCTGGCAAGTCTCTAAATACATCTAGGTGTTAAAAATGACACCATTTCCTTCTTGTTACAATCTGAGACTGTTCCACCAGCATATGAGCTGCATTCTCTGTTTATCTGTAGATGGACAGCCAGGCAGATGCTAAGGCCTGCGTCCTAGGCAGCATCTGATGGACGCCCAGGCTGACACTACCGCCACATTCCAGACAATATTAGAAAACAGGCTGAAGCCACAGAGTACACGATGAATGGAGCCAGGACTCCCACACAGAAAGACAGGAGGTGCTAGGTGCTTAACTCTGGGGCATACAGTACTCTACACACTCAGCTGATGTAACAGCCATACGAGGTAGAACCCGTTTCCCAATGTTAAATATGTGAATGTGGAAAACTAAAGGGGTTCTGTAACAGTGAGGCTCCAGAGTCTATGTTCTATACCTGCTCAGGGCGAAGTCACTACTTACAGACACAGTCCTCCAGTTACAGGTCGCCTAAGCAGGTAGCCGACTGAGAAGCAACAAGAGTGAGGCCTGCGCATACTCACCCCCACACTGGCTTCCTGCTCCGTCTCTGGCACGTAGGGATAGTGGTTGTAGAACATGTCATTGCGCACCATTTTCTTGCGCATTCTGCAGGGCCCCTCCGTCATCTCCAGCATCCACTTGTCTAGGTGGGAGCCGATGGGGGGGCCCCACAATCCCCGCTCCCGCAGCAGCTCGCACTCAATCTGACACCACTCCTCGGTCACGTACTTCAGGGCGTTCTGCTGACGCTGGAGGGAGAGGGGCCAGGTTGGCTTCTCAAGGACAGAAAGGCACAGCTGGCTTAGAGTGGGGTTGTAACGGGGAAAGAGAATCCAATCCAAGCCATTTCAGTAAATATTATGAATCGTATTTTAGTTTAAGGAAAGAGAGCTAGTGGTTTTATGAGAGGCAGGGGTTTGCTGAGGGCCAAGAATATGACACTTGAGACAGCTGGCAAACATCGCAGCTGAGGGTGGCAGACACTTGACCGCCGCTGTTCTGGATGCTCACCTCCTGATACTCCTTGTACTGTGTGTCCACCAGGTCGCGCACCACGGCGATGTGTGTGAACATCCATTGGGAAATCTCCTGACAGACCACGGAGAAAGAGGCTTTCAAGTTTCCTGACTTATTTACTTATTTAATTAATTTATTTATTTTTGAAAATTAACAGTGCCTGAAATTGACCCTGAACCGTGAGTTAAAATCTGGCCAATGTGCTGCTATAGAAAACAAAAGCAAACCCGCTAAATGATGACTTATATGACGACAACTGGGGCTCGGTGGCAGTCACAGGGCTGCAGTTTCCCACCCCAGCACTGGAGCTCTGGCTTGTGGGTGCTGCTTACACGCACAGGAACCGCCTCAGCTGCGAAGAGGTGCCACAGTCTGGCAGAGCCAGTGTGTGGCTGAGCTGTGGTGTGCAGCTCAGTGAAGACCAGCTAAGTCTGAGAGATCAGCGTGACCCGTGTCCTTCCTCAGCCAAGTAGGGTGAGCACACTTCAGGGGGGCTTCCTAGGGAACAGTTCCCTGCTCTTCTCCATAGGGACAGATTCTCAGGGCATTCCCTAATCCTCTTCCTACATACTGGGCCCCACCTCAAAGTTCCCTTCTAGAAACTCAGTGTGGCACAACATATGCGGGCTACACACTAACTCTTTCAGACCCTTTCCACACTGGCCCAGGCCTAAGGGTCAAGGATAAGGATGAAAGGTTAACAAAGGAGGGAGATTTAATAAAAGCAATCACAGCTAGGCTATAAAGGTAAACACTCCTCTATCACCGCCTTATGATTCCTGTAATTATCAATAAGGGGATTATTCAAAGTCAGAAAACATGGAAAACATTTTAACAATCTTTCAGTCTCTGACTGCCATTTGGATCCAGTTATGAGTCAGATATACACACCCAGTGCCACGTGCCCTTTACAAAAGGAACACACTCTGAAATCTGCCAGCTCCCTCTCTCTCTTCTAAAGCAGAATGTAGAAAAGTTCCACTTGAAGACTTTGCCTGCCTATGATGGCAGGATTATATAAAACACTGTAACACTGGTAATCTAACCACTGACCGCACAGGCCATGCAGCCGAGCCTGTACCTGCGGGGAAGGGCTATAAAACACTGCAACACTGGTGGTACTCTAGCCACTGACCGCACAGGCCGTGCAGCCGAGCCTCGTACCTGCGGGGAAGGGCTGTGCTTATGGAGGCCGCTCTCCTTTCGGTTCCTCCTCGATCCTGTTAGCTTGGACAGACCGAAGCCGCTGCTGACCCGGGACAGTTTGGATTGTGTGGTGGGCACCAAGGCTTCTCCCCGACTTATGCATTTCTTCTCGTGGGCTGTAAGTTTAAAATCAAGTGGCTGTACAGTCTAACACGTACTTATTAGTCTTTTACTGTTCTCACATTACGGTTATAGATCACAGCCCTCTCCGCAGTATCCGCCCTTTCCCCCTTCCTGTAGCTGCATCTCTCAGCAGTCAAGCACAGGCTGAAAACCTGACCGCAATGCCGTGAGAACTAGACTGTGAGTCAGAGCAGATTCCACAACTTCTGCCACAGTTCAGGCTATCACTGTTCTACTTTATAGTTCTGACTTCCAGTCTGTCATTGAGCTGTGTACATGACACCCCTTAGGCTTACAGACATAGAACACATGGCAGTGTAGAACCCAGTGGCCCCTGTTCCTTTCCTGCGCCTGTGAGCAGATCTGGGGAGGAGTCACCCAGATGAGAAACTGCTACAAGAGTCGCTACCTCAGAGGTACATACGTCTGTCTTTCAGGTATCACAGACTTACAACTGCAGATCCTGTTTAAGGATGGACGCTTGACATTACATGGTGGCTGAGTTAATATTTGGCGGTGATGACGCCACTCATCCAATAATGTGAAAATTTAAACTGTCACGTGTCTCTATGCTAACGATTCAGTCTGTCACCCGAAAACTTTTGTGGTTGAGAATATTTTGGAACACAAAGTGTCTTACGTTTTAAGAAGGCTATGAAGTACAAACAGTATACAGTTAACCACCGGGGATCCACGGCAGTATACCATAGCATGGCACTTCAATATCGCCATAACCAAACACATGAGGGTTTGTACCTAATATGATAAAAATAGCTACCAAGGCAGTTTTAATAAGAAAACCACGTTTTACGGGCTTCTAAAATCTCAGTGTTCAGATAAGAGGCTGTAGGGATCTAGCTTAGATTGTGCCATCTGCGAGGTGCTAGGGTCTAAGCCAGCACAG
Organism: Mus minutoides; assembly: GCA_902729485.2. NCBI lineage: Eukaryota > Metazoa > Chordata > Mammalia > Rodentia > Muridae > Mus > Mus minutoides. The sequence goes on from LR749532.1 coordinate 1,746,680, forward strand.
AGCCTGAGCTATACAAGGCGGAAACAGTCTGCAGTGCGAGCAGGGGCGGCAGTAGTGGGACCCCGGGGACCCTTCTTACCCAAATGATTCTGCCAGCATTTCAGACCAGCCTCTTCGATGAGTGGCCGGGCGAGGGCTATGTCCACGTGACCCCTGTCGTTCACCGGCAGGCTGACCTTGAAGAGTTCCTCCAGCACTTGCTTCTTACTGTGGATCAGCTCGGTCCAGACTCTGTTGACGGCTTTAATGAGAAGCTGGCGTCCTGGAAAACAGAAGGAAAGAAAAGGATCCAGAGAGAAGACAAAGGCAGCTCTCTTCTTCCTGCTTTCCATCTGGGAATCTGAACTATTGTATTTAATCGTAAAACAAAACAATTAGATTGTATACAGTTCAATGAAAAGAGGTATTTAATGTAGATAAGCCAAAGTTAAGTTTTGCCTATGTGGAAAATATTAAAATAAACTTTACACCCATGAGAAGATGCTGTATTATTCATTTATAAAAAAAAAATCGAAAGCATTTATCTACCAACTTTCAGATAAGAATCGATATCTCAGTCCTTTACCCACAACTGAATTCAGGACCACAGGTGCTCTGTCAATGGGCTATATCCTCAGGCCCTTAAAAACAATTTTTTACTTTATTTTCTTTATATTTAAATTAATTTTCAGATAGAATACAAAACAAGTATCCTTAGGTGTTTTCATTATGGCATATTCACACATACACACACACACACACACACACACACACACACACACACAGTCAGCTCTTGTCTACTGCCCTCCCCCACTCTCCTTCTGGTCCTTTCCCCTTCCCCACTGAGCCCCATCTCCCTCATCTCCTGCCTCCCACCACACTCAGCTCTCACCTTACTCAGGATCTCCCCCCATTCTCTCACGGTGACCCCTTTAACTCTCACGACCTCCCTAACTCTCTTACACGTACACACATTTAAATCTAGGTCTCTCATATGATGTAAACAGGTAGCATCTCTTTCTGAGTTCAGCTTATTTCACTTAATAACAATTTCCAGAAAAATCTTACTTTTTTTCTGCTAATGGCAAGATTTCCTTTTTCTCTATGTTAAACAAAATCCCATGGTGTCTGTGCACAATTTCTTTTCTAGGCTGGTTCTACTTCCTGGCTGCTGTGAGTAGCAGCACAGCACAGACCTCAACGTGGATATTCAGACATCTCTATGGTAAGCTAACTTATCCCTTTAGGTATATATCCAGGAGAGGCCATAAGGTAGGTCACACAGTAGCTTTTTTTCTTTTGAGAGAGGGCTTCACTGTAGTCTTGGTTGTTGGCCTTGAACTGGCAGGCACCTGCCTGCTTCTGCCTCCTAAGTGCTGGTATTAAGGGTGTGTACCACACAGCTGGCTTCTGGTTTGTTTTTTTGAGGCCCCTTCGCACTCCCCTGTAGCTGCTTCAGCCTGTACCCCACTCACAGCCACTTGCCCATCCACCCTTAGCAAGCCTTTGAGCCCCTAGAAGGGTTTGTGATGGACAATCAGTCACAAGCCCTGGACACTGACTCAGTAGGTCAGAGCAGCTCCACAATCTACAGTGTCATGAGTTCCCAGTGAGACCGACAAGGCTGGTCTGCAGAGCTCACACAGTGAGTTCAAGGTCTGCCCGGGTATGTAGTAAAACCCAGACTCAAAAACAAACACAAAAGGTATCAAGTGGTACCAATAACAACCTGTCTCAGAAGACATCTGTCTCTAGTGGGGACGTGCCAACACAAACATCAGCAGTTCTAGGCAATTCTGATTAGCATCTGCAGCACAGATGCCACCACATTTCCGAAGAAGTTTCAAGGTGAGCCACATCGGGCTTAGCAGTCTGTGTACAGGTTGGCTGTGACAGTCGTTTTAAAACCACTGTAGTCATGTATAAAGACAGGAGATGAACAGCACTAGCACCATCCGCGGGAAGATTACCTTCACTGATGTCTTGGCTGTAGCCACCGTCTGGTTCGATGTCCGAGGGAATCATGATGTGCCACGTGGTCATGCGCGCCTCGGCTTCTAGTCCAAATCCTTCCACACTGCTGAAACATTCAAACCAGATAACTGAAGGGATGGTATAGCCGAAAGCTGTAATCACTACGATTTACTCTGCAGATGCGTGTAAGCACTGACCCCATCACATTCCATTACCGCCAGCAAGACATTCAACAGACTCATTTACCACAGAGGTGCCATTTTTAAGGGATGATCTCACAAACTGCACGGAGCTGCATGTGGTTCAGAAAGTTTCTAGGGATCCAGGCTGCAGCGTTAACATTAGGGCGCTTTAGATTAGTTTAATGTTTTTCATCTTAAAATTACAAAAAGGTCTCTTCACTAGGCCACTGCCTAGTGGTCCCTGCAGTCTGTAGCTCACTCTTTGCTTCAGTAGCAGTGAGACATTTAACAGCTGCTTGGAAGTACCAAGCTCTTAGATGGCCAACACAACTGGAACCCACTGGTAACTTTGTAGCACTCTGTCTCACATTGCTTTGGGATCTATCTATCTATCTATCTATCTATCTATCTACTTCTGGCTTTTGAAGGCATTTACAGTTTCTGGTTTTGTGCTTTTAGGGGTTTTGTTTGTGCATATGTGTGCCTGGGAGTTTCTGGCCCTTTTCCTCTGTTTTCTTTTTATTCTGGTTTGTTTAGTTAACCTGTTTGTTTTCTAAAGAGAAAGAAAGAAAAAGGGTGTGTCGGTGGGTCAGTGGGTCGAATCTCAGAGGAGAAAACATGATCAGGATTATTGTATAAAACATTTTTTTAATAAAAAAGTCAATGTCCTTTTATAATTACATGAGTGACATATGGTGATTATGAAAGATTTAGATGTAAAACTAAATGAAAAGGAAAACAAAATTCTCATTGTTTGTGCTAAAATGCAACACTTGCCCTGTACAGCTTTCATAAAGTGGTAAACAAAAATAATTAAAAGCAAGAAGGCAATCGTTATCACAAAAGATCTAAGGAATCAAAGACACCAGGGCAAACGGAACCCGGGAGACTTACCTTCCAGCATGGAGATTAATCAGGCAGTGCGCAAGACAGCTAATGAATTCCTGGTCGTGGTTTCCGGGTCCCAGGATTAAGTTCCGGTTCACAGTAAGCACCCGGAGAGAATCCAGGAGGGCGACTTGCTGAGGGACGGTTTTGTGCGCGCGGGAGAACTGGTACAGGATGGTCCGATTGAGGCAGTGATACACCGCATCCAGCGACAAGCCCTGCGACCGCCTCTTCGACTGAAGAAATGAAAGAGATCTTTTCAGTAAGAGGACAAAAATGGAAACCCTGCTGTCGTTCACGAGCACGCTGGCATCCATCGGCTACTACCCAAGAGCCATCATGCTAAGTCCTCGGAGTGCTTGGCTTAAAAATCCTGCGCCCTTGCTATTACGGATTCAGAACCGGCATTCAGACACATAAACGCAGTTTAAAAATGAAGAAAGTCCTGTACAATCAGCCCCTGTGAGGAGGTCTCCACCACGCTACCCTAGTTAGGATGAACGTTCTCTTATGCTGACTAAAGAGTTGACCAGCGGGAGCTACGCTGGGCTGGGGCTTCAGTTGAGAGCTGTTCTCTTTGGCTTAACTATATATAAATGCATGTCTTGAGAGTGAATGGTTCACCCAATCACACCAGCAGAGCACAGCACAGGACAAGTGTCGCAGTATGGCATAGGGAGGAAAGGGTTTTTTCTTTTCATTTATTTCTTACATCTTTAAATTTGTTCATATCACCATATGTCACTCATGGAATTGTGAAAGGAAAATTGCCATTTTTTTTTAGTTGAAAATTTTATTTCTTCTGGCTATAGATTCTGATCTCGGGTTTTCCTTCCCAACTACTTCGATTCTCCCCACCTACTAAACTACATGCCCTTTGTTTCTTTATTTTTCTTGTTAGAAATCAAATGGTCAAGGAAAGAAACAACAACCCAAACCAAAATGAAAACAATAAAGCAGAATAAAAAGAAAACACAAGAAACACACACACACACACACAAAACCCATAAGCCCACAAAACCAGAAACCATAATGTACAGGGGAAAGTATTTCCCATTTTTTGACATTATAAAGTAAGATTAGTCTCATGTGTCAAATGCTCTTCAGGCAAGCATGCACAAGGGGAAGTGTATCCTCTAAGGGCTGCAGCTGACAGGAGAACGTATGGATCCCTCAGTACAGATGCTCGTGTCATACAATGACATAAAAACTTATCAAGCTGTATTAACTAAGGTATTTAATGCATGTGGGTGAGACTTGGTTAGAACAATCACAGTTTGAAGACGCCAGGCACCTTCATAAGGAAGCACTGGCCCCAGGTGAGGCAGGAGGCGTTCAAAGCGTGTAGTTTTAAATTCACTTTCTACAAAGTTTGGGTACACCTGAGAATATTCACCATCTCAGCTACATCTACTTCCAGTAATTTTGACACAATAGGAAAAGGATTATCCAAAGAAAAACATGCACTTTAGTGAATAGTGGTGATGGATTACCTGTGCAATGAGTTGAATGATAAAATCTATAAGAAGTTTAGATTCTTTGTTGAACATGCCTTGCCAAAGCTTGTCCACCACGCGTTGTGTGAAATAAAACACGTTGTTCACCAATACCTGATAGCTTCCTCCACTGGTAATAGGCAGAGACGCATCCTCCCCTAAATCCAGGCAAGAAAAAAAAAGAAAAAAAAATTGCTATCTACAGGCACAAGGCCCTAAGGACACAGGCTAAGGCAAGCTGAGTGCACCGACTGTCCTCATGAACCATGAGTGCCTGCTCTTAGGGACTATCTTAAGAAAACAACGTGCACACACAGAAATCAGGATAAACACGGGAAAGAATATTTTCTCAAGTTTAAAGCTTTGTGGGCTGAAAGTCTTAGACTTAAAGCCAGCCTGTGAGAAGCTAGAACAGTCAGCAATAGTCAGTATATTTCCACCCAATAAAAAAGTTCAATTAAAGATGGATTATCTGTGAATAATGAACGGGAATGAAAAGTCCTCCAAAGAAAACTATTTGTGGTGCACTTCCCACAGCAATAAAGTGAAACCAAGGGGCTTTAGCTAAGTGCCTCAGACAGCAGAGACCAGCAGGGTACTCTCCCCTAACCAGGTGGACCCCCTTGGGCTGCTGGGAACACACTGGCTCAGACCAGCCCTCCTTGCCCACACTGCACCATCCCGAGGCTCCACATACAAGATCCTTTGTTATACCCTGCTAGGGCTCTCATTCTGTGTCCTTTTGTGGCACAGATGATCTCAGCAGAGAACAGGCACAAAAATGTGAGCTGAAGTCTAGTTTTGAAAACACAGTTACATACTGACTGAAGATTACTTCTGGCAAATTACTTTGCAAAAAATATTAATTTACCAGCACAGAGGTTCTACGATTCAAATGATCACTCAAGAGTAGTATACAAAGTAAATTGCTAAAACTTTTATACTTTTGCTTTTTGAGACGAGTCTCATGAGGTAGCCTAGGCTTTCCTTGAACCTGCAATCCTCCTGATGTAGCTTCTGGCATCACACCTGAATAACAGGTAGCCACACTACGCCTGGCTTCAAGCCGATACATTTTCTTCTCTTAGAAATTTCATGCTATCTGATACATAAGTGATGTCTCTATTGTAAATGTCTCAAGTGTTACTTTCATATGGCAAGTGCTTTAAGAGAATGCAGTCCAGTGCATTCTGACCTTCAGAAATACATCCTCAAGACAAGCGTGCACATCCTGGAAACTTCGCCACCATACAAACGCACATTCTCTACATGTCTGTAGCTCCTGAATAAGAATGTTTACAGCACTGTGCTCTCTCTACCTGGAACATTTCATATGTCCACCAGCAACAATACAGATAAGCACATGTGCACGAAACACTCTATAGTAACACTAGCAAGCAGCTGTGCGCAAAAACATGAATGTATCATCTCAAACATTAAAGAAAGTTATATAATGGGCCAGACTAAAGAGACAGAAGGAAGGAGAACGTGGAGCTTGGGGGGGAGGGGGAGAATACAAGCCTTTTAAAAATTAAACGCAGCATTACCCAATAACACATCAGCCGCCAGCAAGTGATCCATCACGCTGTCCAGAACGTGCGTCTGGAACTCTTTCTGCTGAGTTCTAGTAGATCTCTCAGGGGAAGCCTGTATATTAAAACACACACACACATACACACACATCAGAATCAGAATCAGAAAGATACTAACTACAGAAAACACGGGTCCCACCATAGTTACACTGTAAACTATATCAGAAAGATGAAACCAGCCCAAGCTAGTCAACGGAGGAGACTGGCACAGGAGGGCCATCTGTGCTTACAACCATATTCTTCCTTTTCGAACCACAGAATCTTAAACAGTATAAAGAAAAAGCCCCATCTCCGAAATGATTCTTTCTAAACCCTGACCCCAAATGGGTTAGTCTGGTACTGCAATGTATTCAAAGGCCAAATACTGTATCCCAAGGCCTGGTTGCTCCAAGATGAACAAATCCTTGCATATACCAGCTTTTGTTGTATAAACTTTGCCCCAAATTAGCCCCGATTTATTCATAAAGATCCCTACAGCCTATATCTGGGAGGAGAGGTAGGCAGGGCTGGAGGTCCCATTGGGGTCTCAGGCAGGGACCATGGGAGGAGAGAGGAAGAAAGAAGAAGCCACCATGGGGTAGGTGGACCCTGAGCGCATGGCCATGAGGGCTGGCCTGCTGGAGTAGGAGTGGTCCAAGCTGAAAGTACCAAGTTATACCTCAGGGTTATTAACAGGAAAGTGGACAAAATAGCACAGAGCATTGATACCTACCCAGCTCTAGTGCTCTAAGGCTTATTGAAAATATAAAGGGTTTTGTGTCTTTTATTTGGGAACTATATCATCTAACTGAAGTAACACCCCCCCAATAATATTTACTACAACAATAATATGTGGGAAATATTTGGTAATTCACTACTATATCTCATTTCAGCAGCTTATAAGGAAAAGTATATGAAAGAAGCCATAAAGTTATTAAAGTCAATTTAAAAACTCAAGAAATACAGTAGCCAAGAGTCCTCAATGGGGAATAGATATTCAAAGAAAAAATTACTTCGGCCCACAGTTTAGTGTGGAGCTTCATTGCGTTAAGAGGGAGGAAGCTGGGGCTGGTGAGCTGGCTCAACAGGTAAGGGCACTGACTGCTCTTCTGGAGGTCCTGAGTTCAAATCCCAGCAACCACATGGTGGCTTACAACCACCCATAATGAGCTCTGACGTCCTCTTCTGGTGTGTCTGAAGTCAGCTAGAGTGAACTTATGTATAATAATAATAAATAAATCTTTAAAAAAAAAAAAAAAGAGGGAGGAAGCTATGGGTTGTATGTTTTCCCATCTGTGAAGAGGAACACTGTGCCTGGCTGGAGCCAATGAGGACGCTCCTCCAGCTGTCTACGGGCAGTGCAGTTTGTGCACAGTGAACAGCTGTGTGGCTGGCATTCTGATGGAGTTCTGCGGAGTGCTTATTTTGAGCAAAAGTTTAGGACGTAGTTGAACTACTGACTGACATCTGTTTCTGTTGGCCATTAGGCAGAACAACCCAGGCACCTAACTTTCAAGTACATAGCCTGGCAAATGGCAAGAATACCTTTGCCGTCCTTTTGAAATGCCAAATCTTTGACACACAGTGACTAGTTCCAACTGCCACAGCATTCTTGTGTGTGTAGGTGGAGGCATGCTGTTGGTGCTTTGCAGACAAACAGGGAACCACAGCCCTCCGAGTGTCTCTGACCACCCCACCTGCTCCTCATGGCTTGGCTCAGGCACTTTCTTATACAACCCAGGACCACCTGTCCAGGGGTGGCCCGGCCCACAGTGCCACCTGGTAGTGGCATGTCCTCAACTGAGAGTATCTCTTCCAAAATGACTCTAGTTGTGTCAAGTTGACAACCAACCGTCACACCCTGTCTCTAAAATGGGGTCATATCTATTTCAAAGTGGCAATTGGCAGTTAATGGCATAAATGTAAATACCAAGGCCCTGCAGCTGGCACATAAGAACACTCTAATGAATTATTTTATAGGTCACAGTGGTGCCCACATTCACAAAATCTTAAGTTCTTTCAAAGCTAGGCTGCTGTGACTCCCAGGAGGACCATTTGAATTAGGCAACTCAGGCCAGTAACAAATATGAATTTCATTGTCACTCTGAAGCGTCAGAGGACTAAATAAATCCACAACTCCTTCTGGAACTAGAGACACTTTTAGTAGCAGTAAGTCCTGATGTAAGAAATGCTCGGGGCTGGATCCGCACTGTTGGCTACAGAGGCATGTTCCTCTGAAACCCCATTCCCTCTTTGTAAAGGAACCATCAGGTTGTTCTTAGAAATATGCTAAGACAGTTCTCTCTGTCCCTGTTCTGTGGACAACAGAACTCTGGGTAGGACCACTGTCTAATGCTCGTGTCCCTAACCACCTCAGGTTGGCTGGGACGCTCAAGAAGACTGCATTCTCCAGACTTGGAGTGGGCAGTGCTACTCCCAGGTCAACCGACATTGCAAGCCTTTGGATAACATGGTCACTTGCCCAATCCCAGGCAATTTAAATCAATCTATCCTGCTCTTGTCACATAAGGTTCTCAGTTTTTAGTTGCAGGTGTGGGACTCTCAGAATAATGTCCCAGGGAGTAGACAGACCATGGTCTGGTCACACACGCCTATATGCTGTTATCCTAAGACTATCTGCTCAAGTAAGATTATGAACAACAAGATGCCCTTCCTTTTTCCCAGAAAGTGCCAAGAGTCTTGATAGATTCCCCTGCCATATTTTGTCATCTAAAAGATAATGATATCATGCAGAACAAAGGAAATGTTCATGACCAACCTGACCTGACCTGTTGGCTTTGACTCCTCTGCTCCGCTCTCATGAGCTCCCACCCCGTCTCAATCTGACCTGTAGCAAGTCCACCTACTCCGGCAGCAGCCTCGAGAACACTCACTCATAGTAATCTATAATCATTAACACTCTTAAGCCAGGCCTCTTGGCTTCCCTGTATGTCTCAAGTGCCTGGACTACCAACTATTACTTGCGCTATCTTGTTTAATGTTCATTATAGTTATCAGAGACGGTCTCGACTGTTAGATCACTGTACAGATGAATAGACAGTCAAGTAGGTACAGAGATTGACAAGGTCACAGAGCTGGAACCTACACACAAGGCTCTTCAGAGTTACTGGGTGACACGCTGTCTTGTTTGCCCATCACCAAGCTCCGTCATGAGCTCTGTCACCAGGCTCCATCAGTGAGCCCTGTCACCAAGTGAGCTCTGTCACGATGGCCATCACCACAAGGCTCCACTAGCAAGCTCCAGCTCTAGCCCTGTGAACTCCTCAAGGTTCTCAGAGGAACAAGTTCTACCACGCAAGTTTTTAACCACGTGGCTTACTGCTGACACACTATTCTTTCTGCCAATTTTAAACACTTGTGGTCTGGTTAAAATGCTCCTAAATTCTGTAGCAACTTCTTTTAATTGGCCACACTGAGATGTTTTCCACAGGAGTGGTTCTGAGGTTGTGTAACTGCATCCACCACTAGGGGGAGCAGAGGACCTGCTTGTTTGTGGAGCTGAGGGCTTGTCCATTCCTCCCTCTGAAGAGAGCAGCCCCCCCACCGCCCCTCACATAATGTACAGCAAGGCTCTTTGGCACCTTGTGCATGCACTGGCTAGAAGAACCAGCTGGGATGAGTCATTTAGACTCTCTCTCTTGATCTATTTTCTTTAGTGATGCCAATAGGTGAATATTTTCTCGCCTTGGTCATTTGACACCGCTGTTTAGAATCAAAGCCACAGCCTTGTACAGCCTCCCCCAGGGCGGCACGCACAGCTCTAGATGAGCATCTGAAAGCAGTTTTCAGGGATGGTCTCTACAGCCATGATGGCACTCGAGCTATGGAGTCTCTCTTCTCCCATGCAGTTGATTCCTGTCACCCATCACAGGAAGGGACAAACATGAGCCTGCTGCCTGTGGGAAAACTTTGTCAGCTGCACCGGACAGGGGTAGCAGTAGTGGGTGGGGGTGGGTGATTGCGACTGCTTGAACCAGGATATGGGGAAGAGTGAGGGCTGGCATAGCCCTGTCTCTTCCCTAGTTCCTTCACAGTATAACTGCACAGGTGAAGAACTGTGCCCCAAACCTGCAGTATCATTTGACTCTTAACAGAAAAGTTTGCCATGGGGGTGGGGGGTGGGGGTGGGGAGGAGATAAAGGACTAAGGCAGAAGGATGTTTAGAGAATGAAAAAAGCAGAACAGAGAATAACACATGTGTAACGTTAAAAGCTGTGCACCCTCCCGTGTTCTGCCCATGTCATCCAGAAGAACTGAAGTCTAAAAGTATTCTGCACAGAATGTAATTGGCAATGAATGCTCTCACTATGAAAGCAATGCGGGAAGGTGCCACACACATTTCTTTGTTGTTACCTCCAACAACAGATCAATCAGTGGCGTCTGCTTGCTAGCTGGGGTGAGACAGAGGTTGTCGATAATCAAGACTCGCATGAAGTCAAAGACGAACTTCTTAGCCGGGTGATTGGTCAGATAGGTCTTGGTGCCCACGTTGCAGTACTCAGACTGGCTCCTGTTCATCCCCGTGTCCGCGGCAAAGGCTTTAAACTCTTCTGCTGGAGACCCGACCTCGTCATCCAGATCTGTCACCTAGCGAAGGAAATCAGGCGGGATCAAATCAGCGTTTATGTGTGCTAAAACAAACAAACAAACAAACAAACAAACACCAAAGCTAAACAAATCAAAGCAAATCAAAACTGTGGTGGCGGCAGCCCAGGGCCCCTTCTTCCCATTCAGCTTAACACATCATGGCTGTAGACTGCATTCAAGGCAGCCATCTGGCACTATGCCATGTCACTCTCTGACTGACCGTGAGTAATATGCCGGCTTTATGGGGGTTATGAACACGTCACATAAATGAATTGGTAACATGAGGGTGATCGTCTGCACACGGGGAAAGCCAATGTCACAGGTAACAGAGATTATAGTATAATGGTGACCCCCAAGGGTTGAGGTCTCTTTTTTTTTTTCAGTAAATAAGTCACAAATGCTGATAAGGTACTTTATATACAAGCACTCACATGCTCCACTGCACACAAGAACACACACTCATACACACCCACATGCAAGTATGCACGCATGCACATGCACACTTTTGAAACCAAGCCTAGGATCCTAAAACTATATAATCCAGCCAGGTGTTGAGGTCAGGAGTCACTCCAGTGTGTATTTCTTTACAAGTCTGGAATGAGCTTTCTACACTTACAGAAACAGAAAAGTTAGTGTGAAGAAGGACCTTTATTTCAGCCCCTACAACATGACAGGAACAAGAATCAGAAGCTGTGTCTTTGGGCCTGTGTGAGAGGACAGAGTTATCTGCGCTGTGTCTGACCACAGCCTAAGGTTTCCCATTAACGTTTGTAACAAAATAACAGGCTGAGCGAGCTAAGAAAAGCTAAGCAGAAATAATCACATTCGTTTTATTATTTACAAAGAAAGTCAACTTGTTAAAAATGAGGTCCAGCAAACATCTACTTTTCAAAACAAAAAAAGAAAGCAGCTCCATTTGGTGACAGTCCTGTTCTCCCTAAGGACACAGCCACCATCCTATGGGCAAGGTCTGCTATGGCAGCTGCCTGGCTGGGGATGTCATCAGGGAGCCTGGGAGAGCACAGAGAGCACAGAGAAGGGCAGAAGAGAGCAGGCCAGAGCTCAGGCTCTGAGGGAAGGCAGATGGAGCAGACAGTGACAGAGGGGTGGCACAGAGTGACAAACAGAAAGCTCGTCAGCAGTTTAGGAAAACACAGGTCTGCTCTCAACCAGAGCAGACTGGCTCCAGCCTGACCGTCATCTCCATCCCCTCCCTTGCCTTACCATCTCTGAGTACGGGCGGATGTTGAAGGGAAAGACGGTGGCTGCTAAGGCACACAGGAAGTCGGGGCTCAGCCACATGGAGGCTAGGTCTGGGACGTTGTGATACAGGTACCTAAAGAACTGCATCAGGGTCACTGGATACTCTCGGAGCCACGAGCCCTCCTCTTCCGACTGCCATGGCTAACACGGGAGCAAGAGAGAGTGATCGTGTTAGCCAAGTGATACTTCTAAGAGCACCCAAGCTGGGCTGGTGGACTGTGGGAAGGAAGAGGAGTTGTTAAGGTCATCCTTGGCTACCTACAAAGTCTAAGGTTAGCTTAGGCAACATGAGACCTTGTCTCAAAATTCAGAGGGAGGGGGGAGTGTGCAGGGAAGGGCACTTAATATCCGTTATTAAAGATGTGTGTGCACACATGTAAACCAATCTAATAGCCAGAAAACTAGCTGCATCCTTAGAAACGTGTGGCCAGCCCCCCCCCCCCCCCAAGCAGGGCAGCTAAGAACAGTTGCTGCTCTCAGCGTGAGTATGGCCTGAATCCCGGCGGCGGCGGCTCAGTGTTCCTATGCATCCTGTCAGAAACAGGGAGTAAGATAAAGATGCCCAGTTGTCTTCTCCCTGTGAGCCTTGCGCTACAGCACAGTGCATACCAGTACCAACACTGCACACTACTGCAGGCGAGCAGGAAAGAAAAGATGCACACACAAGCATTGAAAAATACGTATTCCTAACACGTTCAGAAAATGTGGTACATTTACACAATGCAGTACTACTCTGCTATTAAAAACAATAAATTTATGAAATTCTTGGGCAAAATAGATGTATCTGGAGGAGATCATCTTTAGTGAGGTAACCCAATCACAAGTCATTAGATATGTACTCACTGATAAGTGGATATTAGCCCAGAAACTTAGAATACCCAAGATACAATTTGCAAAACACAAGAAAATCAAGAATAAGAAAGACCAGCGTGTGGATACTTCATTCCTCCTTAGAATAGGGATCAAAATACCCATGAAAAGAGTTACAGAGACAAAGTTTGGAGCTAAGACGAAAGGATGGACTATCCAGAGACTACCCCACCCAGGGATCAATCCCATAATCAGTCACCAAACTCAGACACTATTGCATAGGACAGCAAGAGTTTGCTGAAGGGACCCTGATATAGCTGTCTCATATGAGGCTATGTCAGTGCCTGGCAAATACAGAAGTGGATGCTCACAGCCATCTATAGGATGGATCACAGGGCTCCCAATGGAGAAGCTAGAGAAAGTACCACAGGAGCTGAAGGGGTCTGCAACCCTATAAGAGGAGCAACAATATGAACTAACCAGAACCCCCAGAGCTTGTGTCTCTAGCTGCATATGTAGCAGAAGATGGCCTAGTCGGCCATCATTGGGAAGAGAAGCCCCTTGGTATTGCAATCGTTATATGCCCCAATACAGGGGAACGCCAGGGCCAAGAAGTGGGAGTGGGCAGGTGGGGGATCAGGGCAGGGGGAGGGTAGAGGGAACTTTCGGGATAGCATTTGAAATGTAAATTAAGAAAATATCTAATAAAAAAATTGGAAAAAAAGAAAAAAGAAAAAAGAAAAAAGAAAAATACATATTCCTGATCCCTGCCCGGAGAGTGGCATCTTCCTGAATACAGACATTTGGCTATGAACCCAGCATGAGAGTGAGACCCCCAGGGAACCCCAAGGGGACACATTTAATGTCTTTAGATGATAGAACAACAGTGTGAATTAAAATTACAGCCCTCAGATACATCTAATTCAAGGAATCTAGGTCAGCCTCCCTTCTGCCACACACTTCTAAGCTGGCATGAGTTACGTCATCTTTCACCGGACACACGGGGGCAGGGGCTGTCACTTCTAACTCTTTATCTCAACGTTCAAAATAAGACAAAGTGTGAAAAAGAAAATATTCGCCTGTTGATGTTTTAACATGTAAATGAGAGTAGTTTAAGAATCTCAACATGGCTAGGCAGTGGTGGTGCTCACCTTTAATTTCAGCACTTGGGGACAGAGGCAGGTGGATTTCTGAGTTCGAGGCCAGCTTGGTCTACAGAGTGAGCTCCAGGACAGCCATGACTACACAGAGAAACCCTGTCTCGATAAACCAAAACCAAAACAAACAAACAAACAAACCCAAACCAAAACAACAAAAAATAATCTCAACATGTAACCATATAATATACACATGATACCATGATTTTTTTAAATTTCATCATACATATTTACTTAATCTCTACAGAATTGAGTAGAAAAATCAGATTCACAGTAGTAAAAAATCTCTACAAAATGTCTTTGAAAAGCAAAACAAGACTGCCTCTTAACAATTCATATCCTCATGAAAGACATGGGCTGTAACAATAAAGCAGTGTGTTTAGCACAAACTAGAAGATATCTGCATAATTTTTTCACAGTTATTTCCATCTTCAGTCTGAAAGAGGTAGATTTTTTTTTCTGCAACACCTAAGAGTTGAATTGTGATAACCAGGTGTGTAATAAAGGCAATTACATATATAACTAAAAAATTCAGGTCTCAAGTACCTGAAAATGTACTTCTACAAGTCTGAGGATGAAATGGCCTAATACCCAAGTTTTGCTACATTTTGGGGTCTACTGACACTAAAAATATACATCAAGATTGCATGGGAGTGCACCGTATGTAGTAAGTGAATTCAACATATAAATCTTTTCTGGGCCAGGATAGTAGCATTACAATGTTCTAGAATACAGTAGTACAGGGCGTGCTACAGAGCCACAACACTGGGCTGGTGAGGTGATCACTTTAAGGGAGGATACCATGATTTTATATGTGTATCTATTGAATATATCTAATGTTGGTGATAATAGCACTTATGATACTCTTTAAAGTATTTTGGGTATATATTTTTTTCATTAAATCCTCACACACTATGAGGTAAACACTGTTATCACCAGACATCTGAACTTGGGAAACAGAAGTGCAAAGAAGCTAGCGTGTCTGGAACACCAGGAGCAGAGTATGAAACCCCAGCTCACATGGCAGAGAAATGGTCTACTACCACTGAGCCACATGCCCAGCCTCTAACCTGTGTTTTGTTTTTGTTTTTGTTTTTGTTTGTTTGTTTTTTGTTTTTTGTGTTTATTTTTATTTTTTATTTTTTGGTTTTTTGAGACAGGGTTTCTCTGTATAGCCCTGGCTGTCCTGGAACTCACTCTGTAGACCAGGCTGGCCTCAAACTCAGAAATCTGCCTGCCTCTGCCTCCCCAGTGCTGGGATTAAAAGCGTGCGCCACCAATGCCCAGCTACCTGGGGTCTTACTATCCATTCTTACACCAGAGCTAAGAAGACAGGGTGGAGGCTGACGGGACAAGGAAGTAGATGGCCACTGTAGATACTAGCAAGCTTTGTCTGTAAGGCGGCCAGCATCTCGAATGCATCCCCGGCAGCCAGCATCACGCGCGCGCGCGCGCACGCACGCACGCACGCACGCACGCACGCACGCACGCACGCACGCACGCCCTCCCACCCGCCACAACTCACCGAGTTCAGCATGCTGCGCAGCATTCCGAGCAGCAGGAACGCAGACTCTGTGCACACGTTGTGAATGGAAGAGACCACCGTTCCGCTAGAGGCAGGGACGCCAAAGATAAACGTCCAGATGGAGTCCAGATCAAACTGCAGATCAAACGAGCAACGGCCAGTCACTACCAGCTTTTTCTAGGAGATCCTTAGAAATTTCAATATCCTAAAATTTCTTTAAAACTATTCTTTTCTTTTCTTTTCTCTTTTCTTTTCTTTTCTTTTCTTTTCTTTTTTTTCTTTTCTTCCTCCCTCCCTCCCTCCCTCCCTCCCTCCCTCCCTCCCTTCCTTCCTTCCTTCTAAACCAAGTAATGACAAACAGGTCAGTGCTAACGCTCCGTTCTGTACGTCAGAACTTGGTTGGTACGGTGCCCCCCAGCAATCACTCTGGCCCATCCATCTTAGCCTTTTTTTCCAAGACAAAATATGGCTACAACCCCCACATTTACTAGCAAAATATGGAATTATAAATGTGACAGTCTCAATCAAGAAGTCTCTAGACGCACAATTAACTCACTCTCCAAACTCGGCAATGACTTGAATTTATGCTACTTACAAGTAAGATTTGACAAGACAAGACTCCTGAGAGCAGTTTAGGTAACACTCATGACCACAGTGCCATACGCGTCAGGAGCACCTGGGAAGGCACTTCCTGCTGAGCACAAGTCTCTACCTCAAATAGTGAAAGTGACTTGAATAGCGAATATCAAATAGGAGATGGAAGCAAATTTGAATTAAAAGGCTAAAGTCTTAGGAAGCCACAGACATAAGCTACATTTAGACAATTTTAACAGTCTTCCAGGACAACTCAAATCACTGATGGTTTCCTGAGAATGTAAATGTTATTCAGCCATGGAGAAATTAAAAATATTTTTCAAAAATTCTCGTGTGTGCGAGCGCGCATGTGTGTGCGTGTGTTCACAGGTGTGCACACATGCAAGCATATACAATGAGCAGATGTGTGGAGACCCACAGCTGACATCTGGTACCTTCCTTCATTACTCTCTAGCCCTCACTCTTACATTTCGAGACCGAGTCCCTTCCTTGATCCTGAAGTCCACCACTTTGGCTCACATGGTCAATGAGCTCCAGCAGTCACAAAGGATGTGCAGTTATGGTGGCTTCTTACTTGAGGTCTGGGAATCTGAACCCAGGTCCTCCAGCTTACACATCAAGCACCTTGCAGGCTCAGTATCTCCCCCCCTCCCTCCATTTTTAATGATCTGAAAGTGAAATCCTATTTTTAGGTAAAGTTACATTACTCAAAGCAATCCTTTACACCATTGTGACTGTCACACAGGGTCCGTGTGCACAGATCATCATACAGAACAACCAGAAAGAGAAGAAGCAAAACAAACTCATGTCTTTTTAGGACAATTACCTAGAAAATGTTCAGATTTTTAAAATTCTCAAATCAAACTTTAAACGTCAGAAGTAACGGTATCTGTAAGTTTTACAGTGACACCTTACTAGGTAATTCCTACCTGGCAACCCTGCTTACATCGGCTGCTGGTGACAGGCACACTGACCTGCAGGTTCTCAGGCAGCTCACTCACTGGCTGTTGCAGAAACAAGGCCATAAGAAGAAAATAGAGGGCAGGGACATTCGTGTGCTTAGGGAGGAAAGACTGGAGAACCAGAAAACCAGGAAAATGGCAGGCATCCCGGTTAATCTCCCTGACCGTGGATCTCCCTCCGGCACTCCTGCCCACGTTGAATCCTAGAGAAGAGAGTCGAGAAGAGAGTTAGCAACCAAGAGCCCCAATGCTGCAGGCGGGACATGCCTGTCCAGAACTCACACGAGTAAAGCCGGCTAGCTGCCCACGGCAGACCTCAGCCCTCTTTGGCTCACTCTCAGCCGATGGCTGACCCATCTTTAGCACAGCTGCCCTGTAGGATACAGGTTCTGACAGAGAGCTGGGAGAACCAGATACAAGCGTATGAACACTTCCCCTAGTGAAACAAGCCCTCGTTCATTAGAAGAGCGACCTTAATCCAAAAGAGTGCTAACATCCCCACACTCAGGATTCCAAAAGAATTATGTGGAGCTGAGCCAAGAGTCAAACAGAAGATGGGACATTTCAAAACACACTCGGCAAAATGTACTAATACATCCCATTTGTCCTAAAACACAACACAACACAACACAAAACACCCCCATAGACTTGTTGCCCTTAAATTATGCATGGATTCAGGTTTAAGATTATGTTTAGAAAAGATGACTTCCTTGTACATCACAGTCTGTACTGTGTCAGAGGCAGCCAGGCCTGGGAAGGCACATCCAGGCCAACTGTGGCTGTGGTCCCAACAAGCTGAGTGGGTCAACCATGGTCTTCTGAAGCTCTCTCTGTCAGGAGATGGCTAGGAGAGGGCCACTGCTACGGCTAAGAACATGCATCACCTATCAGCCAGCCTTCACAGGAGTCCCCGAGCACTCATGAGCTACAGCACATAGCCCAAGTGTGGTCTCTTTGCCACCCCATTCCTAGGACAGTGCTCTGTGCTGAGTGAATGTCAGCCAGGACTCCTACAGAAATCGGTGAGCAGAAGCCACTAGACGGATGACTGACTTCCACTCTGAAGCTATTAATATTCCAAGTGGAGACACATTTTTTTTCTAGTGTTGTGTGAGGATAAGAGTAACTATTATTTAACAAAATAAAAGAACAATTTATGTCTGGGTTGCTTTTAAGTATATGTATCTTAATCAATGGCTCGGTGTGACTTAGTTGAAGGAAACTGTACTGCAGTCTACCACGCTTGTGCACATATCTCATTTCTGAATCACAACGATCACGTGACTTAGATGCTATCACTTACATCTGAGTCACTGGGGCTTAAATTCTGACACCTCCCTGCTGTGTGACTGACTACAGCCCCAGCCATGTCTTCGCCTTTTAGTCTGAGCTGTGGAGGACACCTTTACGCTTCACAAAGTCACGTGGCAAAAGGATAGCTATGGACACAGGAAGCACAAACTCCTGATCCTTCCTACCTGGCAGTTCCTCTGTCACTTGCTGATTATTGAGATAATGATCAAAGAAGGCTGTATGTTCCAATCAAAGCACAACTAGTTCTCTACGTTTCCATGTTGTAAAACTCTCTCTTCTCTCTGGTGTTAGTTTGAGTTTGGAAGACTAAGTTTTTCATTCTATTGTTACTAAAATCCACAACTCCCAATGGTATGGACTGGAGGACACAGATTTAGAAAGCAGAGAAGAGCTGCTTATCTTAAAGCAGCAGCCCCTGTAGTCTCTTACCTAACACAGTTCCGATCTTGTTTGTCAGGACGGAATCTGTCTGCTCCAGCCAGCCCCCACCACTGAGCCCCTCTTTAAACTTGATTAGAATGGACTGGTTACTCAGCAGGACGACGAGAATCCTCATGGCGGCCGTGACTGTGGTGGGATGCAAGTGCTCTTCCATGAACATCATGATCCAGTCGAAACCCAGTGTCCTGACCAGCTCTTCACAAGCCCTGTTCAAAGACAGGATGGCTTCAGTGAAATAGAGTCCGTGTCAGGAACTCACATTTCATATTAGGAAAATACAACTGAGCCTTATTTTTGAGACACTGTGAGTTTCATTAAAGTCCATGCAAGGCTCAGAAAGTGACAGGATGCTAGAGTAGTGGCCAGGGGTTTAAAGTATGCACCACTACTACCCGGCCAGGATTATCAATTCTAAAAAGGTTTCACTTACTGTAAGTTAATGTTTGTCTTTTCTTTAGATGTATAAACTAGCTTTAGCAAGATGTCTAGAAGTCTGTTCCTCAAAAGTATAAGGTTAGCAGACACAAGACCTCCAAACTCCTCTTCTGCTCCTAAAAGGAAGGAAATACATTTAACACCCCAGAGGTAACGGATAAAACGCCCACTCTGCAGCTTGACATCTCCACCAAAGTATTTTCTTTAGAAGGGCTTTCCACTATAGCAGGTAAGAAAATGAGGTGGGTAAACAAGTTCTCTTTAGGACCACAACAATTATTCACTTACGCCTCCAACATTATCAAGAGTTGTAACACTGAAGACTTGAGTCCTGTTTTATATTTTAACTAATATTCCCCTCTCTTCCTCAGAAGGAGGAAGCTATCAATTAAAACTGTATGAATAAGGGGCTGGTGAGATGGCTCAGCGGGTAAGAGCACCCGACTGCTCTTCCGAAGGTGATAAGTTCAAATCCCAGCATCCACATGGTGGCTCACAACCATCCTTAACGAGATCTGGCGCCCTCTTCTGGAGTGTCTGAAGACAGCTACAGTGTACTTACATATAATAAATAAAATAAATCTTAAAAAAAAATTTAAAAAACAAAACAAAACAAAACAAAACTGTATGAATAAGTACAATGTCTCCTACAGAACCTTCCCAGGCAGGCCGGGAACCTCCTCTTTCTTTACAGATACAGGTAAATGGCAGCACTGTGAACTCACGTTCCCTGAACAGGTAACACCCATCTTAAACCTTTGATACACATGGCAGAACTTTCCAATTATGAAGACTTGGAATGTTGCAGATCCAGACCCAGGCGTTCTTAGGTATCCACTTTTGTGTCTGAACTAAGGTCTTGGAGACTATCTGTCAAAACCTTCTAAAATGAAGCAACTCAGCAGACAGCTTTCACCAGTCACAGTTCAAAGAACCTTCAAGCTGAAGTCTGATCTCACTGCACATGTTTTCCTGCCAATGTTCATTGTTGCCCCATACATCTACCTGTGCATTCTTCCACCTGTGCATGAGTATACCTGTGCATGAGCCTACCTGTGCACTTGAAAATCTTGGCTGACTTTGTTCTGTAAACTTCATGAAACATTTCTACATTGAAACTTGTTATCTGAGGCAACCTGAACCTATGTCATTATTGGCTCAAGAATAAATGTCCTCTTACTCTCTTTGAGATGAGAGCTATGTTTGGTGCTGAAAGTAGGTTTTAAAGTTTGTAAAGAGGAATCAGTTTATTCAACACATACAATACATAAAGCAAAGTCAGACAGAGGCAAAGCCCACACAAAAGCACAAAAGAACACGGACAAAACCAGAGGAGGACTGGCTCAGAGATCATCTGTGGAGTGTTCCGGGAGCCCAGAGTGTGGCCATCACTAGCCCTCAGTGCCAGGCATGCTCCACCATGATAAAGCTGTGTGGTTGGCCACTACCCACACTTCCATTTCTGCTAGCATCAAGGGTCAGCATAAACTCTACTGTGGTTTTATGCTTCGTCGAGTTTGGCTTGTGGACTATTGAAACTTTACACTGCCTTTTAAAATGGGAAGGTAGCTGACTCTAGTCACAAACTAACACTCCAGAGGCAGAAACAGGCAGATCTCTGTGAGTTCAAGGCCAGTCTCATCTGTAGAGTGAGGTCCAGGCCATCTAGAGATACCCAATGAAAAGAAATGATTTTAGCTGGGCATAGTGGTGCATGCCTCTAATCCTGACACTCACCATGCAGAGGAGCCTGGTTTATGTAGCCGGTTAGGCCAGCCCAAGACACGAAGTGAGATCACCCCCAAAGTGAAGGTATTGCTTTATTCCTTACGATGCTTTAGGTTCACAAAAGAATTCATAAGAATTCCTCTTCCAAGTAGTTCAAAGTGTGGGCAAAATCATACCCTGGTTGCTAAAAATCACTTGTTATAAATTGACAGACAATATGCATAGAAAATTAAAACTCTCAAACAAACAAACAAACAAACAAAAAAACAAAACCCTGCTGGGCGGTGGTGGTACACACCTTTAATCCTAGCACTCGGGAGGCAGAGGCAGGAGGATTTCTGAGTTCGAGCCCAGCCTGGTCTACAAAGTGAGTTCCAGGACAGCCAGGGCTATACAGAGAAACCCTGTCTCGAAAAAAACCAAAACCAAAAAAAACCAAAACAAAAACATTACTAATTTTTATTTGACTTTCTATTAATGCTGCATCCCCAGGTTTTCAGATATGGATTAGAACCCTGAGCTCCATCTGAAAGAAGCACCCAGGTTCCTTCCCACCGCTGTTTTGCACCTAACACGGCTCCAGCTCCATCATGGACTGTTTACGTCACTTTACACTCGTTAACTTATCAATGTTGGGCACCATTTCCTCTGAGCTACTCTAGGGAACTGAATACTATGCCTACTACTTGAAAGAAAAAAAATGTGGGTCATTTTATTTATTTACTTATTTATTGGTCTATCATATCACGTTCAATACAAATAATGAATGAACAAATAATGAATGTCAACCGAACGCTATTCTTTCAAATAGCCTAATCAATAGCCTCCCAACGGAAAATTAACTATTTGCACATCCTCACGACCGTACTCACCATCGAGAATTTACAACACTACTGGGTTATTGAACTGAATGGCCACAAAAATGTATAGAGGATAGAGAAATGTTTTTCCTGCATCATTTGTATTACTGGAAGAGAAACATTACATATTTCAATGATTTTTGAGGCATTTTCGTTTTCTAGTTGGTAACTTCTCAGCATGTATTAATGAAGAGCTTATAAAGAACTGTTGCATGTGGTAGGTTAAGGTAAAAGCTCATATTTCCTTAGAAATCCTTCCTCATGCACCAGAGGAGGGGGTGGCGGGGAGAGATGGGACCTGGAATAGGAGGATCAAATGGGGAGGGAGAGGGAGGAAAGAGGGAAGATAGAGAAGAACAGCTAAACAAAGGGTCATTTGATGGGTCATGTGGAAGCCTAATATAGTAGAGTATACACACACACACACACACACACACACACACACACACACACACACACGCAAATAAAGGGTAAACAAAGCTACAAGGAGATACGTCTCACCACCAAGTGGAATCTCCTGTGCTGGGAATGGGCTATATTTAACAAGTGTTGGCCAAAGGGGACCCCATGGAAACCCCAAACAAGCCAACTGTACTGGCTGGTTTTCTGTGTCAATTTGACACAAGCTAGAGTTATCACAGAGAAAGGAGCCTCCCTTGAGGAAATGCCTCCATGAGATCTAGCTGTGGGGCATTTTCTCAATTAGTGATCAAGGGTGGGAGGGCCTCTTGTGGGTGGTGCCATCTCTGGGCTGGTAGTCTTGGATTCTATAAGAGAGCAGGCTGAGCAAGCCAGGGGAAGCAAGCCAGTAAGGAACATCCCTCCATGGTCTCTGCATCAGCTCCTGCCTCAAGTTCCTGCCCTGACTTCCTTTGGTGATGAACAGCAATGTGGAAGTGTAAGCTGAATAAACCCTTTCCTCCCCAACTTGCTTTTTGGTCATGATGTTTTGTGCAGGAATACAAACCCTGACTAAGACACCAACCAATTGCCAAGACAATTGGTTGCTTTCTCCAAGCTAATGGGAAGGCCCTATACTCACTGACATAGATATAAATCAAGTTGATACCTATCTTGAACCTTTGTTCTTACTGACTATAATGTAGGAAGGCTATAGTCACCACTAGAGGAGAAAGGTAAACTCCAAGCTAGCCACAAACGCTGTGATCTACGATAGTGACCACCTGCAACACATTGGTACCAATAGCTGCAGAAGTAACCAGGCACTATCTGATTGGTTCTACTCCATGAGACGGAACCCATGGCCAAACCTGCTCAGGTGGCCACAACCTCTGACTGCTCAATACCTACCAGGAAATGATATTACTAGTAACAAAGACATAATTTTAAAAATCAGGTAATTTCAATTACTCTAGTGCACACCATAAACCTAGTATCAGGAAAGATTCCATACCCTTTAAAATTGAAGCCATACTACACTTCTGCATATCGCCCAGGTTTGATATATGATAAACATGTCAGTAAAAAGCCAAGAACAGTGACATGAAGGGAAATCCCATATTTTCACATATAACCCAGTCTGGTGTGTGTCATGAGGGCAGAACATGAGCTGATGACCTTCTCTGGCCAACTCACCCGTGTCCAGTTTCTCTTCAGTATTTATTTCCATAACGACAAATTTCTCACAAACGGCAAAGGTGGGCAAAGTAGAAGAAATGAACTGGCCAAACCTTAAAGTAGAGCAGAAAAGAAAAAGGTTTCATTTTTCTTTTCTCTAAATCACAAAATACAAGAGAGAGAGAGAGAGAACACACACACACACACACACACACACACACACACACACACACACACACGCTCGTTCCTGTCTTGATTCTGTGTCTCTCTGGGCAACTGTATTCAGTTTGCTTCCTCTTGGACCTAATGACATCAATACCATGGTGTCTCTAAAGCCTGAGAACCAGGTCTTCAGAAGTCTGAGCTCTGTAAAGCTCTGACCCACAGGGCCTGGGCAAGCCCAACTGTGTGGCTGAAGGAGGTGAACCGCTCAGCAGTGGCTGAATAGAATCCACTGGAGCCAGTGACTGAGAACCTGGGTTTTAGAAATGCAGGCTATGGGGCTGGTGAGATGGCTCAGCGAGTAAGAGCACCCGACTGCTCTTCCGAAGGTGATAAGTTCAAATCCCAGCATCCACAACCAGCTCACAACCATCCGTAACGAGATCTGGCACCCTCTTCTGGAGTGTCTGAAGACAGCTACAGTGTACTTACATATAATAAATAAAATAAATTTAAAAAAAAAAAAGAAATGCAGGCTATGTTAGGTATGTAGGATATATATTCATGCACACGTGCACACACACAAATACAGGCACGCACGCGCGCGCACGCACACACACACACACACACACACACACACTAACTTTTTAAACCATGTGACCTGAAACAGGTAGCATAAGTTCTCTGGGCCCTTGTTTCTTCATTTATAAAGAAAATGACAAAGTTAAAGTTTTGATGAGGTTTGGCAGTAATTTCATCTACATGATCACCGAAAGTGATCATACAGCAGAATAAATTCTAATCAGCAATGGTAATAAACATAACTGGGTCGGGCAGTGGTGGTGCATGCCTTTAATTCCAACACTTGGGAGGCAGAGGCAGAGGCAGGCAGATCTCTGTGAGCTTAAGGCTAGCCTGGTCTACAGAGCTGGTACCAGGACAGACAAAGCTACACAGAGAAACCCTGCTTCAAAATAAATAAATAAATAAATAAATAAATACATACATACATACATAAATAAAAACACCTCCCTCCCATTCAAAGTTGTAGTTCAAATGTTATAAAATTAAAGGTGTAAAACAACTTCCTGTGGGGAAAAAAAAGAAAAAGACACCTCACCTCCTTTATGTTAAAAACATAGAGCCAGGCGTGGTGGCACACGCCTTTAGTCCCAGCACTTGGGAGGTAGAGGCAAGTGGATTTCTGAGTTCCAGGCCAGCCTGGTCTACAAAGTGAGTTCCAGGATGGCCAGGGCTATACAGAGAAACCCTGTCTCGAAAAAACAACAACAACTATATATATATTAACTATGGCATAAACACAATAGACACGATAGAGGCGTGTATGACTGTGGTGTAAGAGTGCATGCGAGGCTTGTTCTCCCGTGTATAGGTGTGAGCGCCTATGTGTACCTGGAGACCAGAGAAGGACACTGGCATGAGTGTGTGACATTCACCTGATAGGTTTAACAGGCCTTTAGGAGTAGGGAGGGGACTGGCAATTCCTATACAAAGTGAGCCAGTGGTTTGGGGTCATTTCCACCCCCCCTTTCCGTGCTTTATTTACTGGCATGAGCACAGGACCAAGCACAGGACCAAGCACAGGACCAAGCACAGGACCAAGCACAGGACCAAGCACAGGACCGCCGGGGCCGGTTCCATTCCCCTCGCTCATCTCCGCCTCAGTCAGCAGAGACAAACCCACCTGAGCAGATCGTTGCTGTTCGGGAAGCCCTGCAGCAGGAAGCTCAGCACGTTACTAATAGCAGCGATGGTGGGCTGGGACAAGGACATGTCTCGAAGGGTCAGAAGCAGCTTGGGGATGAGCTGAAATTCCCTCATCAACTTGGCGTTCTTGGAAGCCTCACTGCAAGAGACAGACGACTTAACACACTGCGAGACGCTCCCTCCTACAACTGAACGGCTAGCCACACGAGTGCTGAAGGGTACCTGGACTCTGTGAGCAGTTCTATGAAGTGTTCAAATAAGGAGAGATGGAGCTCATATGGTGCATGAAGCCAGACCTGTAACAAAACATAAACAACCGTATACTCAAGGTTGAAAATGTCCCCACTGTCAGTCCAGCAAAATCAGGTTCAGCACACCGGACAACCTTCAGGATACGAAGGAGAAATATCAATCACTATAAATGGACCCAAAATGATAGGAAATGGAGAGAGCGTGCTTTTAAAGCCTATTTATTATAAATGGTCTACATATTTAGGAATGTCACAGAAAGGTGACAATGATCAGCGACATTTTTAAAGTCTGGAACAATGAAAATGGCCAACCAGATGTGCATCTTATGCAAAACCATCTTGCACAAACACAAAACAAAACAAAACAAAACAAAGGAAAAAAACAAAACTTGGGACGGGAAGATTGCTTGCCAGCAGACCTCTGCTACAAAGAGAAGCAGCCCAAGCACAGAGCAGATTCCAGCTTTACAACCCGAGACTGCAGTCAGGCTGAGAGCACACAGCCGCAGTCCCCAGCACCTCATCAGATGGTGCTCGATTGCCTGCAGCCCCAGCTCCAGGGGACCTGACACCCGATTGCAGCCTCCTTAAGTACTACTACACACAGACACAAACACACTTAAAAAAGAAATAAAAAGCTAAGGAGTTGTAAATAGTATATAGCTGAATAGTAAATAGCATATATGAAGGCTTTTTAAAAAATTCATGTTACAAATAATCGATCATTAAAGAAAAAAAACTATTCTGGAGATCATAAAATTTAAAGAAAAGTACACCTCCACAAAGGTGAGAAAGAAGAAATGAAGATAGTATAATAGTCTTCAAAGATAAGCCACATTATTTTAGATTCTGGAAAAATAACCAAGAAAAATGTTTGAATGCTGTTATGATTATTTCATTTATATCTGTCAAATTGCTGTTTTTTAAAAAAAGGGGGGAGGGACTATTTACAGACTCTTTGTGGTTTGGTAAAGAAAGCAATTCCAGGAAGTCAGTGTACAGGCATTGTGAAACAGAGCCAAAATTGGGTATTCAACTAAATTTATGATGTCTATATGTTAAATATTAATCACAAATTTGAAACCAGAGGAAATTCCTGAGAAAACACAGGCCAGCAGGCTTAGGTGCGTCTTCTTACTACATAGGCCAGTGGACTTGGGTTGGGCTTTTTACTGCAGGGGCCAGCAGGCCTCATTGGGTCTTCTTGTTGCAGGGGCCAGGGGCTTAGGTGGTGGGTCTTCTTACTGCATGGGTCAGGGTGCTTAGGGGGGTCTTTTTACTCCAGGGCCAGGGCCAGGGCCTTCAGTGGGACGTCTTACTGAACAAGCCAGGAGACTCACATGGGTCTTCTTACTGCTGTTGTCCCGCTGCAGCCCTTGAACTTTAGCTTTCTCAATATTTACCTATTTATTTCTTTGTTTTTCTCTTCCAATAGACTAGCAAGCAGCCTGGATACGTGGGCTGTGTGTCTTTATATCTTTACCAACTAACGCAGTGCTTGGCTCAACCAACAAGTGTCAAATGTGGTGGGCACACCTTTAATCTCAGCAATCAGGAGGTAGAGGCCATGACTTCAAGGCCAGCCTGGTCTACATAGTAATTTCCAGGCCAGATAGAAATGATGAGATAGAAATGATGATGACAACGATGACAGCAAGGACAACCACCCTCATCATGTTCATCAAAGACATCTAAGAACTAGACCTCTGAAAACTTTATTGTTCAGAAGAGAGAGATCTCAACAAATTCTTAAGAAGTGATATAATCGTGTCTTTAGAAAAGAATGAGCACTCCGAAGGTGGACAGCACAACCTGAGGAATAAGCAATAGCAGCTGTCCCAGGACGTGTGAGGAGAGCCGAGTGAGAGGCTCGTGTGAGGAGAGCCGAGTGAGAGGCTCGTGTGAGGAGAGCTGAGTGAGAGGCTCGTGTGAGGAGAGCTGAGTGAGAGGCTCGTGTGTGAGGAGAGCCGAGTGAGAGGCTCGTGTGAGGAGAGCTGAGTGAGAGGCTCGTGTGAGGAGAGCCGAGTGAGAGGCTCGTGTGAGGAGAGCTGAGTGAGAGGCTCGTGTGTGAGGAGAGCCGAGTGAGAGGCTTGTGTGTGAGGAGAGCCGAGTGAGAGGCTCGCTGGGAGGCAGTGAAGGCAGAAGAGCACACACTGCACAGCCTGAGGGTGAAAGCAACAGGACTTCATGCCCAACTGCTCACGGACGGGAGGAAGAAGGCAGCTAATTGCATAATGTCAATCCTATGGAACGGCGGGGTTACTAACAGAAAGAGAAGTTAGAAGGAAGTGCTAATTTGGGGCAAGGATGCCATATTTCGTTAAGGCACTGTTAGGGGACAACAGAAACACTGGGTAGGAAGTCAGAAGTCAGTCTTGAATTGGGATGCCAAGGTTCGAGATAGATGTGAAAGGTGACCATGACCTCCAGAGGTGAAACTTGCTTGAGGATGTCATGGAGACAGAATCATATCAAGAGCAGCGGGATGGGTGAAAGGACCAGGATGGTGATTGCACCTGAGAGCAGGTAGAAAGAAGATGGAGCTGTATGGAGAGAGCAATTCCATGTGCTCTCTGGTGTAGATCCGAAGGGTGGGTTTCCACTCACAGGGGAGCTGTGAATCAGCTCTAAAAACTGGTGAGAGGATGCTGTTGGTTGGCTGGACCAATGGCTGTGCTGAAGTCATGATAAAAGACTGAGTTGGGACTCAGTATCTATAAGCATTGCTTGTCATCAATAGGTCCTGGTGACATCCTGGGTGGTACAGACACCAAGATGGAGACAAACAGGATCTTCATTCATGATGCCCAGAGATCCTGCCATTTCCAAGGGAAGTAGCATGAACATTTAGTATAGCAACTTGGAAGTGGACAGAGATTCGAGGTTCAATGAGCCAAGGCTATGAGCATGCAGTATGTTGAGAAGATGGCAGAACACACCAAGGGTGGTCTTTTAGTTGTTGTTTTCTTCAAGACAGGGTTTTTCTGTGTAGCCCTGGCTGTCCTGGAACTCATGGTGTAGACCAGGTTGGCCTCAAACTCAGAGATCCTCCTGCCTCTGCTTCCTGAGTGCTGGGATTAAAGGCATGCACTGCCACAGCCTGGCTGAAAATCTTGCATTCATTTCATAACATTCTTTTACTATGTAGCTGCTAATAATCCAAATTAAAGGTCTAGATTCTATTTATTATGGAAAAGTTTATATCAGAATTGCTTAATGGAAATGCTTTCCTTCTTGTAACACCTGACACAGTGGGTATGGGAAGTGTCAGGGTATGTATTATGTGTCTAATTTCTGTAACATTTGTAGATCAGAATATATTTGGAGAAAATGAAACATTCTACTTCTTAAGTTTCACTAAAAGGTGCTGATACAACCATCAGAAAATTATAATTTCAGAGACATATCTATGAGATAAAACAGCTTAACTCACTCACGATAAAGAGAAAGAAATGTATTCATCAACTTTATATTCCCGGTCAGTTGTATACTTACTTCAAAATCACAAAGCAGGTCCTGGAAAGCGGTGGAATTGGGAATAATGGATGTCTCGTGGCCACTGTCAACTGTCCCCACCAAGGAGAACGTCAGGTGGAGGATGTGGCTGTTGAGAAGGGAGCGCTTCTTTTTAAGCAGCATTGCCAGCAGCTGGAGGAAAGAAACAGAGCAGTCCGTTGACTGAGCAGCGTGTAGCTCACACCCTATATAGTGGACCTTGAGGGTCCCGATCTACTCAATGGGTCAATTCTTTGTCAGGTTCGTGACGTAATGGCATCGTAGCAGGTGAGGTCTCATTGGATAAAATGAGCCACTGGGGAGGGACCTGGAAAGACACCTGGATCTTCAGAACAACAACAGTATGTTCATTGTATAATGGTTTTCCATTTTTGAGTAAACGAGGCACCAAAAGATGAAGGGGTGTGAAGTGGAAGGAAGCCACAAAAAAAATGGGGAGAGCCTAGATAGATCATCAACCCTAAGTGTCTTCACGCTGGACCGAATATGACCTTATTTCATTTCACTCTCTACTGCATGAAGAGAAAGAATGTCTAAGCAGGCAAACTGATCTGAAAATATGGTTGTTTTTCTCTATCCATGGGTTTTAAATGTACAGATCAAGTCAAATGAATTTAGGAATCCAGTTTAGAAACTATGTACAGACATTTTCTGTAATTATCCCCTAACTACTACCCTATATAATAACTAGCGTTGCATTCACAACGTATTAGGAGCAATAAATATCTCAGAGGTTATTCCAGCATGGTGGGTACACCCCGGCCATATGCAAATGCAACACAATTTTATGAGGTGTGCACGGAGACCGAGCAATGACCTGGAAACATTCCTCAGGACAGTGAGCATCCACACAGAGCACCAGATGCGTCAAAAGTGAAACAGCTCAGTCCTCGGAACACGTGAATGAGCAAGGGGAGCTTAAGAAACCAAAATTAAACTAAGCCACATACACACTTTTCAGTTCACGTGTTTGTTTGTTTGTTTAACATACGCCAATGGCTTTTAAGTTCACATGGACAATATAATTCTTCCAGAGTTTAAAAAAATATGAATAATGGAAATGAGCTCCTTTGGTGTAAAGTGATAGCACAGACCTGGTATCCCTTGATTCTTTCCATCTCCTTGCTGGCTAGCGGGTTGCTCTTGACCACACAGACCAGGGCCTTGACTGCTGCATACAAGCCTTCCACATCAGAGGCCATAGCCACTAGGCCGAGGATGGCTGCAGCTCCTCCAATGTACTGTAAAGTAGTGGCGACAGGCTTAGGGACAAATGTTCTTACTCCTGATTGAAAAGAGAGTGAAAATAATTACAATGCATTAACTGTGTAAACAAGACATGCGTAAGCTTTAAATGTTTATATTAAAATGTTTTATAGATTTTTTATTAAAAAAATTGCTTTGCAGCAAATTGTAACATTTCAGTACACGAGAAGGCTGGATTTTGAAAACTCCTTTCTAAGGCTCTCAGGGTGTGACTTTATAGGGAAGAAAAGTGAAGTGTAAAGAGCTTAAGTGCTTGGCCTGAGTCACTAAGTATGAGGGCAGAAAGCAGAGCCTTCTCTACAGAGGCTTTGTTCATTGCTTTCCACCATACCACACTGTGGATGTAAAGGAGGTCTCCCTAGAGCAGTGCTCCCTAGAGCAGTGCTCCCTAGAGCAGTGCTCCCTAAGTATCTGTGGAACAATTGAGACTGTTTGTTAATCTAAGAAGGAATCAGTACCACACACACACAAATGGCTACTCCTGAAGACTAGGTAGCCCGACTGCATCGTTTAGATCTCATATCTCCTAACCACCAATGTCACTTCTGTATAAGGACAGAACGCACAGTATTCCAGAGGATGCAGCAACTCTGACAGTCATTAAAGCTGGATGATACCTACACTTAGAAGCTCTTCCTTCTAGATCTTTCTGTTGTTTGGAGGTGCTGGGCCTTGAACCCAGGCCTTCTCGTTCACCAGGCATGGGCTCTCCTAGGGAGCGCCAGTTCCAGTTCTTTTAGCTCGTTGCTAGGTAACGGGAGCTGGACCATCACTGACCTAACTCTGACGTGACCAACGCTTGGTTTGCTCTTCACTCCTTTTCTATACACTGTTGCAGCTAGTACAGGGGCACACGGGCTAAGGAGATTTCATGAGAGCTCATGGTTTTTAAATTTGACTGAAATTTGGGACTAACCTGTAAGCACTGCAGAAACATGACAGGTCAAGTACTTCAAAATATTAGCTTGAAACATTCCCCAGCCCCCACTATTTGTATAAACAAAAACGGTTTAACGCACCCAAGTATCCAATGAGAGCAGCCCCGATAGTGCGAGCCGGCCCATTGAGATGGCCTGCTGCATTGTGAACCAGCTTCACGGGAGTGGCGTTCTCGTGGGAGGAAATGCCTAACTGGAGAAGAGGAAGGGAAAATCAATGGAACCACAGAAGAAAAAGGCGTTTATATCCTTCTATGGCTGGCAGCAAAGCCTTTCTGTCTTCTACTTAGCACAATATGTAAAGTGTGAGGAGTCTTTTAAAAAAATGTTTTTTTAATTGGACAAGCACTTCCAAAGTGTGAAACTTCTATAAAAGTAATTTAGAAGGCAGTCTACAGAGATAAAGTTGGCAGAGATGTTTAAGCAGGTCTCTGAGAGTCATCCTGAATGAATCTTGCCTCCAGCTGGCAGCTAGTCAGAGCCTCACAGAACACTGTTGAAGATTCAATTTTATTCTAGATCCAACCAGGTACACTTGTATAAAAATGTCAAAAATACAGATGAAACAGGACTACATAAAGAATATATTGAACACATAGACTAGGCTCTATTGCCACAGAGCCAGAAATATAGAGATAGGTGTTTTAATTAATTTGCTTAAACTGTAACAACATCAGTTATAAAACAAACAAACAAACAAACACACACACACAAAACCATAGGGAGATACACGTGGTGGTCGGAGCCTAAAATTTCAGTGTCCAGGAGCCCGAGGCAGGGGGACTGCCAGGTGAAGGCTGACTTGGGCTAAGGAGTGAGAACTTGCCTCAGAAAGGCACAAAAATAACCAAATAGATTACCAAACAAAGAGGCAAAGCCTCACCATTGTGAGATTTATTGTTACAAAGTTTACCTTCTTAATTAGCTCTTGAGCTGGGACCCCACCCAGGGCCCTAGGTAGTGAGTGAGTGTTACAAGGCTGGGCCACACACAGGGCTAAAATCTAAACTGCCAATGTCAGCTCTGACCCTCAGCGAGACAATCTAACTTTCCCAATTAAACTAAATATCTTAATGATTGGGCTAAATTAGGAGCAAAATAAACCAAGTACAAATGACACGTGCAGAGAAGTTTCCAAGAGAGTGTACATGTTAATCACTGGGCGATGATTAATGCTAATTAGACAGATATGCTAATTAGAGTGCCAGGATAAAACCAAGAAAAGGTAGTAGAAAAAGGTATCTGCAAATATAATAACTGAATGTTAGTGAAATGTGAATTTATAGTTCAAGAGAGTCAGTGAACTCAATCAGGACACAAATTTCCCCAAAAGCCTAGGTATAACACACTTGAATTTCTTTTTTTTTTTTAAAGATTTATTCATTTATTATATATAAGTACACTGTAGCTATCTTCAGACACACCAGAAGAGGGCATCAGATCTCATTACAGATGGTTGTAAGCCACCATGTGGTTGCTAGGATTTGAACTCAGGACCTTTGGAAGAGCAGTCAGTGCTCTTAACCACTGAGCCATCTCTCCAGCCCCCTGCACTTGAATTTCTTGAGATCATCTATTAAAAAAAACAAAAAGCACCCAGAGAAAAATCTCTTCGGATGTTCCAGGTTTGCATCAGAAACTTGCCAACAATACAACAAAGGGAGAACTCTGGTTAGCCTGACTTGTCAACTTGACACATTTGGGAGAAAAGCCTTCAAAAGGGAACTGTCTAAATCCAACTGGCTTGCGGCTCTGTCTGTGGGGAATTGTCTTACTAACTGATGCAGGTGGGATTGGCCCACCGTGGGAAGCACCATTCCTTAGGCAGTCATCTTCAGCCATATAATAAATCACGTAGCTAAGCATGAATGTATGAGGCAGCCAGCAAGCAGGGGACCTCCACTTCCTGCCTCCACTTCCTGCCTGAGCCCCCAACCTGATTCCATGATGTGTCTGAAGAGAAGGCTTCACAGAGCACAACGTTCAGTAACTCTGCCCTGAAGGGAGAGAGACCCCAACAGACTATGGCTGCTTGTCCAAATCACTGTCAAGTTAATGATGACTTAACTTTATTATGTTAGTTCTGAAGGTCTGATGTAAGACATGGTCCTGGTGGTCTAGAGTGGAGGTATCTGCAGGGATGTCTTGCTTGTGAGGAAGGGCCCATTTTCTTCCTACCTACCTGTGGCCTTTTTTCATCTTTAAAGCAAGACGTGTCCCACTCTCCCAGACTGGGCTTCACCACCAAGAGACCTTTGTGGTTCAACTGGGCCCACCCCACACTATCTTCCCAGGGAGAACTGCCACAGCTCACTGAAAGCTCTCAGCTTACCTGCTTTGCAATGGCTTTGCTGTCTAACTTGTTGTAGACTTTCCTGATTCTCGCCACCGTTAGAGAGGACACGGACAGAGCGTAGAGTCCGAAGGACACCTTTTCCTCTGCGACCAGAGACACGGGGGACGAGGTGACACCTTCAGACTTTGCATCTTTACCTTCAAAAGAGGAGGGATTCTTTTCACACTCCATCCTCAGAACAAAGCGTTTATTCTGTCTCTTGCCTGGGTGAACTTATCTATTTTTTTAAAGTGGGAAAGAGAGCCAGATTTAAAGATACTTTACTTCACCTTTAGCTCTTGTCTATTTCTTTGAATGCAGTATAGGAAAGGACTTGCCAGTAATAAGCTGTTCACTGTTTGACTCTTTAAGTATCTTCCCATAGGGCCCATTCATTGTAAAGGAAGCAAAGGAAAGTTATCTGTTGTCTACCAAGTCATCAAACCGCGATTGTATATGGAAAGGAAAGAAAACACCCGGGTGTCTGCAGCTTAGAGGCCCTGACCTCTCTTCTCACGAGCTCTCACGTACACCTCCCACGCTCCTCAGGACCACACCGCACAGAGGGAGCATACATGCTGTAATCTCGCTTTTTCTTAAAATCTATGAGGCAAACCTACTTGACTGTCTGTCTGTCTGTCTGTCTGTCTGTCTATCTTTCTGTGTCTGTCTCAGTTCCCACATGGGTGAAACGGGAGTAATAATGGTAGGAGCTAACACTGGGTTTGGAGATAAATAAACATACGTGAGGAGGGTCTGAGAACAAATGCGGCCTTTGGGCATACTAACTGGATGAGCACATGGCATGTTCACTCTTAAGACACTCTGCAAATCAATACTGAGTGAACAGAGCTCAGTTATCACCCAGTGATTGAAGTGTACACTATCTTGTCAAAATGTCTCTGAGACCATGCTTAGAAAAGAACAAGAAAAGGCAAATGTGACACATCCTCACAGCACGAATAAACTGTAGCCAACATCAGTCCCTTTATTCTGTATCTCTTTTGAAAAGGGGGATTTCAAAAAAAAGGACAATCAGGAATAGGAATAATAGCTTTAAACTTGAGACTACGCTTGTCCCCTCAGTAAAATTATTAAGTATTTTAAATCACTCCATGTAATAGAAGTTACAGAAAGAAAATAGGACAGAGGTTGTTCTCTTACAGGGTAAATACCCTCACCTCCGATACAAGAAGGAACCCTGGAAAATTAGCGAACAGATAACGAATCAGAAAGGGTAGTGTGACGGTGGGGAGAAACATTACACTTCATTCCATCTGCCTCTTTAATTGCTGTGCTGGGAATTCACATTAAAGTCCAGACATGCTATCTAAGCACGCTAACCCTGAGCTATATCCTCAACCCACAGAGAACATTTTCAACAGGAAGAATCAAAGAAATCATCCCAAAGAAAATGAATGGAAAGAGCTCTTTCTCAGTCAAACACAGGCATGTCCAAGCATGAGTGCACACACACACACACACACACACACACACACACACACACACACACATACCTATGTTGCAGGACTTATTCCCCGCACTGTGTCAAGAACGTATGATAACATGAACTCACATGGCACGCAGACAGCCTGAAAGCTTCCAACATAGTTTGGTCCCAGTTCATAAATAGCAGTCACGCTAGAAGGAGGTAAAACTTCTTCCAGAAAATGAGTGGGCCCCAGGCGCCAGACCAGCGAGGCGATCTGGCGCTGCGCAGGTGGAGTGCCAACATAAGCGTAGACTGTGCTGAGCACTGGAGGGTTTGCAGAGCCTGAGCCCCCAGGAGTGCTGTGGACATAATGCAGCTGCAAAGAAGACACAGGTGTGAGATGCGGATGCCTTAGCCCAGGAATGGCTACCTTATTGTACGTGTTCTCCTTATCTCAAGCCCCAGGACTTCAGAGATATCAGAACCAAGCTGAGAAACACAAGGCAAGACCGATAGGTCTGTAACTGGGCACTCAGTGTGGTAGTGTGAAATCTGCCGTCAAGTTCTCACCAAGGAAACTCTATCTAGAAGTGGCAACAGTTATATGCAGGGACGACTTGCTTACTGTGGTCTCCTTGGACTATTGATGCTTCTCTGAAAAGGAGGTGCTCACAGTTCTAGGATAACCACCTGAGATGTGAGCCTACTAATTAAAGTATCTCAAGAGTTACAGAAGTAAGATACATGGTTTATATGCACGTATATTACCTCAATACAAGAGAGGCATGGTTAATTAACATTCTTAGAGTTGAAAATGCTTATAGTTACCAATGAGACAACTCAATTATCAATCAACCCATGCTAAATAAAATAAATATATATTTAGGCAAGCTGTGAGATGAGAAACTGAGTTACTGCTCGTGAAGGTGGCCTCTGCCACAGGGCAGGGGGCGGCCTCTGTCACAGGGGAGGGGGCAGCCTCTGTCACAGGTTAGGTCATTTGCATTGAGTAGTTTCTTCATCATCATCAGCCAACTTCAGATCACATCTATTATTATATGTACATTAAAGAATGGTCCCAGGGTTGTTTCAAGCATGCTGGTGAAGACCTTCATGTAATACTATCCCTGATTACTCACAGTACGTGTGTGTGTGTGTGTGGGTGTGGGTGTGTATGTGTGTGTGCACACGCGCATGCACGAGTGTGCATCTATCTATCTATCTATCTATCTATCTATCTATCTATCTATCTATCTATCATCTACCTATCTCTACCTATCATCTATCAATTAATCTATCTATCTATCAATCTACCTATCTACATACCTATCAACTTTCTACCTACCTACATATCTATCTACATATCTACCTATCATCTATCAATTTTCTATCAATTTTCAATCAATTAATCAATCTACCTACCTACATAACTATCTGTCTATATATCATCTATTTATCTGTCTATCTATCTACCTATCTCTCTCTCTCTCTCTCTCTCTCTCTCCCTAACACACAAACACACACACACACACACACACACACACACACACACATATTACAAAGAAATCAATGGACACCGCAATGGGATATTTTAGCATTTACCTTAGCATATAACGTCACAATAAAACATCAGTACTGTTAGGGAAGGCAACTCATTCTCAGCTGATTTTACACAAAAGATCTACTTGAAAGAATAGCAATATCACTCTAAGATGGATACTGTCTTACAGAAGTTAAGGAATTTTAACCACGCCAAGTTCTGTAGATATTAAGTACAGCTTATAGCCTGGCCTACATTGCTGAGGACCAGAAAAAGTACTTTATAGCATCTTCCAGACCCTGGAATGCCTGTGCAATCTTTAGTACTCTGAAAATATAAGATTTAAAATACTTCGAAATGTGCAGATTGTTTTATGACAGATGCTGACACCAAGACAGCTTTAGAGTTTGGAGTATTTTGGACATTAGGTTTGTGGACATTCACCTGTGACAATATATTCAGAAGAGACTGTTTAGTGCTTTCCCCCTCCTGGCTGCTCCTGAATACCAGAGTGTGGCATTCTCCAGGAACGTTCACCCCCCAATTCTGTCAGCAGAAGGCTGTGAATACAGCTCCCTCAGTGGCTGCTGCTGCTCAAGTGTGAGAACCTAGCCTGGAC
Source organism: Mus minutoides (assembly GCA_902729485.2). Taxonomy (NCBI): domain Eukaryota; kingdom Metazoa; phylum Chordata; class Mammalia; order Rodentia; family Muridae; genus Mus; species Mus minutoides. The sequence goes on from LR749532.1 coordinate 1,783,832, forward strand.
TCTCCGCACCCAAGTGAACCCCGAGCGCTGGTGTTTCGGGGTGCAGCACGCTTACCTTGACGGTGCTGACCAGTTGCCCGTCGAGGTAGAGGGCCGCAGTGCTGTTCTTCAGCATGCCTCTGCTCATGAGCAGAGCCAGGTGGTGCCACTGTCCCTCCACTACCAGCTCTCCACACCGAAAGCGGGCGCAGCACGGGAGGATCTCATAGAAAGAGGACTCTTCACTGAAATCATCAACTAAATAAAGCAGAGGGGAGAGACGTGAGCGCGCAAAGCAGCAGAGGGGAGAGACGTGAGCGCGCAAAGCAGAGAGGAGAGACGTGAGCGTGCAAAGCAGAGAGGAGAGACGTGAGCTCGCAAAGCAGAGGGGAGAGACGTGAGCGCGCGCGCGCGCGCCCACACTGTCCCTCTGCTGGATCACGGATTTCTACATCAGCAGATTCAGATAGACTGCGACTCAGAGGCAGCAGCATCCTGCGCATCCCACAACCTGTTGCTGGTCTGAGATCATCCTGCCAGAACCACAGGACAGCAGCTATAGGGATCCCTGCTGCTTGGCACTGGATACAAAGTATCTGCTGTTCCAAGTTCTTGCTTCCTGTGAGAACCTTGTCCAATAGACACCCTCCTCGGCCAGCACTGCCTCCCTCTACCCTCTGACTGCTGCTTAGCACCGGCCAGACTGTGCTAAGAAACAGTAGCTTTACTCACATGTAAACAATAAGATAATACCTTCTCCTCTTAGTTCTTTATTGTTTATTTTTGAAGTTGTAATTTAATTACAACATTACTCTCTTCCCTTTCTTCCTCTAAACTCTCCCCCACTCTCAAAGGATCCCAGATCCTTCCCATTTCCATATTCAATAACCTATTAAGGATACATTTTGATCAACTACAACAAAAAAGAAACAATGGTGTTATATGAATTTCATTTTCACATTTGTCTAATTGATAATTAATGTCCTGCCGTTGGTTTGTTGTCTTCGTGGTGCTGGGAGTCAAACCCAGAGCCTGGCACAAGCTGCACATATTTTTATTCTTCCTCTGGGCTAGAACACAGTCCTACCCTTGCTCAGTGTTTGTAGCCAGGCAGACAACAGTGAAAGGCAGAATTGAGAAACCCACACGGGAAGTGAACTTAGCTGGCCTCAGGAGGTCACAGTTACAGACCGAGGAGTGTGAAGGATGTCATAGAGATGCTGGCATGTGCTTAGCATGTATGGAACCCTGGTCTCAATTATCCAGCACACACACAAAAAGACATGCACATCAGCACTGCCGGCAGGGCTTCTGGGTAAAGGCGCTTACTGCTAAGCAGGATCTGTAGGGCCCACACGTAAATCACATCACTGACTACTGTACCAACTTGTGTACATTTATAGTGGCACAGATTACACCCCCCCCCAAAAAAAAAGTCAGAGCAGAGAACCAAGGTTTGTGCTTTCTGCTTCCTTACTAATAAAACGGTAAATATCCTCTAGTACTGAAGATGTCACTATTTAAAAATGTTAAGAAAGGGGCTGGTGAGATGGCTCAGCGGGTAAGAGCAGCCGACTGCTCTTCCGAAGGTGATAAGTTCAAATCCCAGCATCCACATGGTGGCTCACAACCATCCGTAATGAGATCTGGCGCCCTCTTCTGGAGTGTCTGAAGACAGCTACAGTGTACTTACATAAAAAAAAAATGTTAAGAAAGGTAGGACATAGCTCGGCTTCTAGGGTGCTTGCCTTCGATACATAATAGCCTGACCTCGGTTACTAACAGAGGTCACACTGGGGTGTGTGTGCACTGGTTTCAGTCACTAACAGGGGGTGCCACTAGGGGGGAGATGCATGCTGGTCATGACAGCACAGGGAGTGGAGACAGGATCAGGATTTCCAGGCCAGCCTGGGCTCACAGTGAGATTCATATCTCAGAAACAAACCAACAGGAACGGTGTGGGAGTTTCATTTCAGGGATGAACCTGGTTGGCATACAACAGTAAGCCTGTGCAAAGCGAGGCAGTTAAGGTTTGCTGCGAGGGCTTCTAGCTAGCTCATTAGCTGAGGGTTGTCTGCAGTCAAGATAGGAAGTAGAGGGAGAGGTGGCTTTTATAAATAAGTGTTAGGTAAAGACCTGCTTAGAATATTCAAGTAATTAAATGCAGACTCCACTATGTGTGTGAAAATACAAGCACCAACCTTAGGACATAGTCAGATTTTTAAAAACGCTTTCTTGGTTCCTGAGGTAAAGTGGCCTTCAACAAACAAAGGGTGATGGTTTTTACTTCCAAGGAAGGATAGATGGATACCAAGTCCAAAGAACACTAATTGCGAAGGGAAGATGTAAGAGATCAGAGAAGATGTGAAAGGGCTGGCAAACAGTGAGGTGACCAAGGCGGCACCCCAAAGTGCCAGCCTCAAAGGGTCTCAATGCAATGGCAGTGTTCTCCAATGGACTGTGGCAAAAAAAAAAAAAAAGCTTCTTTTAGGAAGATCTTCACGGGAGCCTTGAGTTTGAAGTTCTATAGCGCTCCAGAGTCAGTGACTGTATGTTGGAGGGAATTATTTACACAAATGCACGTAATGCCTTGAAGGAGAAAGATTGATGCGTGAAGTGACTGAGATGCTGCTGTGTGTGGCACAGAGCTGCACACACGGTACCCAGGTGTTCAGCGAATGCTACTTGCTCTGCATATACATGGTCAACCATCACTTCAGCAAAACGGAGCGAGCTCGAGAGCTGCTTCCCAAGCAGGATCCTGAACACTGGTAAACAAGATGCATCCTCGGTCAGGCTCCGCCTCTGTGGTTTGCCAAGTCACTCTTGACAATGCTTTAATCTGGGAAGTGTGTATGTGCATATGTGTACATGTGTGCATGCGAGTGCATGTGTGTAATAGTTATTATTTAATTATACACACACACACACACATATATATATATGAATCTTAAAATTTACTGGCAAACGTGCAAGATTTCATATAACCTGTTGTGTGCCATCCTAACTAAGCTAGATGAAGATTATCACTGTGAATTTAGAAGCGAGTGTTAATTATGCTGACCGTAATTTTGGAGTAACTCCTCCCTCGTGGAAACGATTAAGGACCGGTCTTTTGCAGACAGAACGACGGCAAGGCACACATAATGCTGCTCGGATGAATTCGCTCGCCGCACGACAGTGAGGAGTCTGACGGGGTGGTTGTTTGGCGGGGAGCTGAAGTGTTCGATGCAGAACCAGCAGGAATAGCTCAGGCCAGAAGGCGGGGGGAAGAACCTCTCACCTGGAGTCGGAGGAGAAAACCAGGGACAGGGCATTGGGGCACACATTTATGTCTTTAAATGAGGCAATAACAGCACATAATCTATTCCTAGAAATGTCTACTGAGAAAGGAACGGCACTCACCAGAGCCCATGCCGCTGACCACGGCCCCGTCGGTGAGACCCGTCGTGACGGCATTAGTGGTAGGAGCGTTATGGGGAGCCAAGCTGGGCAGAAACAGGCAGCTGTAAAGAAAACAGAGCTCAGTTAGAGACCTGCTATGACCTAACGCCACAGACATGCAAAATGGCAGCAAATGATTGAAAGGCAAGTATATAAGTGTAGCTAGAGATGAGAGGTTATAGAAAGTATGTAAGTGTAGTTAGAGATGAGAGGTTATAGAAGTGTAGCTAGAGATGAGAGGTTATAGAAAGTATGTAAGTGTAGCTAGAGATGAGAGATTATAGAAAGTATATAAGTGTAGCTAGAGATGAGAGATTATAGAAAGTATGTAAGTGTAGCTAGAGATGAGAGATTATAGAAAGTATATAAGTGTAGCTAGAGATGAGAGGTTGTAGAAAGTATGTAAGTGTAGCTAGAGATGAGAGATTATAGAAAGTATATAAGTGTAGCTAGAGATGAGAGATTATAGAAAGTATATATGTGTAGCTAGAGATGAGAGATTATAAAAAACAACTGGGGGCTGGGCAAAGCCTTTCCCACGTTTTAATAACATGAGAAGATCAAATGGTGTAGTACTTAAAAACCTCTAACAGTACCATTTTAAAGTTTAAATTATTTAAATACCATGGTTAAATATGCATATGTAAAACAAACATACAGTCTTAATAACAAGCACTCAAGTTATTTTGTTATCACAGAAGAAAACTCCCTGGATTGCTTCTTCATAATACAGCCTTGGACACCTGTGAGCTGGAGGAACTGACAGGTTTGCAGACTCACTACATCGTCTGTGTTGCTGCTTCTGTAACTGTAGCAGCCTTGCCATATTTAAGGTTACTCATCTGAGGTCACTGTTGCCACTGAGAAATCACGGCTGAAGACACTGTCCTAGACAAGGTGGCAAAAACGAGTCAGAGCTTACATCTAAAGTTCTCCGTCTTCTGTATCTCATGCTTACACCACCAGGACATGGCCAGATTTCTGGATGGAGCCCCATGACACCCCTGCTTTGTGCAGGAAACTTCCTACTAGGGTGACACAACTCTGCCGCTCAGAGAAGACACCTGAACAGGAGGCACGTGACCCCCATAAAAAACGTCTTCATCCACAATCACACTTAAAATGCCCTACTCAACCATGGGCCTTCGTTTATAAACTCCCAGTACTATACCAGCATAGTTAATATGATAAATAATTTAAAAAGTTAAACATAGAAATCTTAAAACAGCATGCTCAAAGAACTGGAATCACTTGAAAATATGTATCACAGCACATTTTAACCCAGCAATTTAAACCCATTTGCAATGCCCACAAGGCCTGGCTCCCTGTAGTTTCCTTACCCAAAGCCTTCAAGGGATGTGTCAAATTCAACGAAAGCCGGAGTAACCGATGACCCATGAAGCCTGATGTCATGAGGGGTTGTCATGGAGACGAGACACTTTACCCGGGTCAAGGGCACAGTGCTGCCTTCTGCGGACTTTACCAGACTTTTGCTTATCCGGTAATGGTTCTCTTCATGTGAGCTGAAAACATTGTCAGAGCCCAGGCCTTCCAGAGAGGTGACCACGCTACCTGCGAGACAAAATATCTTGGGAAATATTCAGGGTTTTACAGTAACCTCACCAAACTGATTTATTTTCACATGCCTGAATTTCTTTTTTCCAATACCACAGACTCTTGTGCAGTCACAATGTTGTATGTTCCCTTTTAGACCCGAAGAGCTTGCTTTCCTTTTGAAATTACTATCAAAGCAACGTACACACTGCGGAGACATCAGACGCTAGAGTACTGAAAGGAATAAAAACGTCCGCAATCATAGCTTAGATCTCAGTTAGTGGAGTGTTCTTATTTCACAACACTGCTTATCATTTCTCTTCAGAAGGAAAGCGTTTTCCCTAAAAGCACCGCAACAGAAGGGAACCGTGCTGTCTCAGGGATGAACGCAACACTCGCTTCTCTTGTCTTCCTCTGCCTTTTGAATCCTTAAATCCATCATAATAAAATATGACCATAAAAATACTGAGTGTAAGGATCCTACACACACACACACACACACACACACACACACACACACACACAAAGTGGTGATAAGCAGTCCTGTCTTTCCAGAAACATCTCAGACCAACAAAGATAATGTTCCTTCTGAAGAGGAACCGCTTGGGTGCACAAACCATTTCCCTTCCACGTGTCTGACACTGGATCAACCATAACTGTATTTGAATACTCTTGCCTCTATTCTTCACAAAGGAAATCACAACGCAATTCTAAAGGAATGGATATAATACAAAAGGAAAAAGACATAAAGGGATGTATACTAATTAATATGAAAAACTATCATACAGTCTGCCTTCCCATAAAACCATGCTAGAACTCCAATGATCTTGCTCTTTCCCCAGACAGCACTCCACAGCACCGGTGAACATTAGGAGCAGAGAGCAATGGCTGAAGGTTGGTACTCTGTCCCTGAGACAGCACTCCACAGCACCGCTGATCATTAGGAGCAGAGAGCAATGGCTGAAGGTTGGTACTCTGACTTCAGCAGTCTCGGCTCAAAACCGCAGGGAATGATTAGATACACATTGCTGCCTCTCAAAGCTGCCATCATGGGCTTGGAGGATGTACCTCAGGGATAGAGCAGCTACCTAGCACAGGTGAGGGCCTTGGACTAGTCACCAGCACATCAAAAACCAAGGGACAAAGCAAGGGGAGGTATTCTCTATGACTTCCTAAGGACCGTCTTGCATGGTGCACTGACATTGAATACTTAATTGTTACTCTATCTCCACCTTAGCCGCCTTAGCACCACGGATAACAGTGATCCAAACGGAATCTCCATAAATAGAAAAGGCACAAGACCACAGAATTAACCATGGAAGAAAATCCAAAACCCACAGGATTAATCACAGGATAGAATCCAGTAGTAGGCTTCGCTAAGACACTGCCCCCTAGTTTGCATGGATGGCACCTGTTGGTCTTCCATGAACCTGACAGACTATAGGTCAGGGCCCACATACTGCTCACCCCCTCGGATATTTGTCCTCCCTCTGCTCAATGTGACTTCTCCTTGGAGGCTACTCAGCAAGTCACCACAAAAGTCTAGGACACCATATCTACCCTTGTCTCCCTCATTCCTCTGCTGACTCTACCTTGTGTTTTCTGTGCCCATCCAAATGATCCTGCTGGATGAGTTGTTTCCTTCATGTGAAAGATCCACAGGATACTTCCCTTCCTGTCCCAGGACACCTGCCTTCCAATCTCAGACACCTGCCTTCCTGTCCCAGGACACCTGCCTTCCAATCTCAGACACCTGCCTTCCTGTCCCAGGACATCTGCCTTCCAGTCCCAGGACACCTACCTTCCTATCCCAGGACACCTGCCTTCCTATCTATCCCAGGACACCTGTCTTCCTGTCCCAGGGCACCTGCCTTCCTATCCCCAGGACACCTGCCTTCCTGTCCCAGGACACCTGCCTTCCTGTCCCAGGACACCTGCCTTCCTATCCCAGGACACCTGACTCCAGAAGCCACCAAGCTCTCCTTCTTCCTTGAAGGCCTAATTTGCCTTCTGTCATGGTTTCTAATTTCCCAAGCTCCAGCTGCCCTGCAATCACACTGCTGCTTTTTTTTTTTTTTTTTTTTTTTTTTTTTTTGTTTTTCGAGACAGGGTTTCTCTGTATAGCCCTGGCTGTCCTGAAACTCATTTTGTAGACCAGGCTGGCCTCGAACTCAGAAATCCACCTGCCACTGCCTCCCGAGTGCTGGGATCAAAGGCGTGCGCCACCACGCCCGGCTTCACACTGCTGCATTTAAACAATGTAACTGACACTCCCTGGTCTGGGCAGCATAGGCCACTTGGGATTGAGATAGAATCCTCTTAGGCAAAGACACTCCCTCCCCCATGCCAGGAGCTAAACTGCCTGTATCTTTACACTGCCTGTCACACCTTACCACCCCCACTGTCCTCTCCCTCCATTAGCTAACCTGATTGTGTGTCACTGACCAAACAGCAACAACCTCCTCTCTTTATAAAGTTCTCATACAGACCCACCCCCACCCGCATGGATTTCAGTGACGACAGAAGAAACCATGACAGGGAATCTCAAAGCTTAGCTCACTTCTCATCTCCGGCTCGAAGCTCAGCGAACTCGGCTTGTGAACCCTGTATTGCTTCAGCAGCTTCTTGTCCCAGGCTCCACAATTCAAAGGGCTTGCCAAACGCAAGAACTCCCTAAGGAGGAGAAAGCAAAGTTGAGTCCCTGGCTGAGACTATTACAGAACAAGACACCACCACATCGAGGGGTGGGGTGGGGTTGATGAACTGTAACGGAGCAGTTACAGACAAGAGAAAGTTACTATGACACAACACACAGTGTTGATTTCACATTATAGTCACTATATAGCTGTACACCTACTGTGCACCCCAGAGTGCCCTGCTCCCTTACATCACCTTCTACCCCACATTAACAAAATGTGTTTGGAGTCTTCTCATTTACTTTGCTTTCTACATTCATAAAATCCCCAAATCATGCCAATCCGACTTCTTAACCGCCTCTGACATGCTACCCAGGCAGAGCTCTGATGGGACCCAGACCAAAGCGCCCTGTTTCTGTATTTAGCAGCAGTCTGTGTCACCTCCAGTGGCTCCCACTGGGTCCCAACACAATCTCCTCGCTGTCACTGCCTTGCTCAAGACGTCAATGACTGCTCATCCTGGTATGTGGAAACCCCAACTCCCCAAAGGGCTGCCAGGGAAGGCCACGGTGACATGAGATCTACCTTCAACGCCCCTTTCACTGCACCCCCATTCACCCCATGCACACATCTGATTTGTTCCTCACTTCTGAGGAATGTCGTATTGCTTACTGGGCCATGACGCCTGTCTCTCCCATTGCATTGCCCACCTGGATGCAATCTGGATAATCGTCTTCCATATTCTATTTCTAAACTGTCATTCCTCTAGAAAGCCAACCTCCCTAAAATTTTTGGATAAGCTGCCCTTAAATGTATTCTATAAAACTACTATTATAGAATCTACTATGCAGTATTTTAACTTCCTGCTTATGTGATAAAGCCCCTTCTAGTATCTGGTTACTGATATTTTCTTACATCTCAGGTTAAGGGTTCAAATAATAGTGTGTCATACTAGGCAAGCCAGATCCCATACCTGTAATGGTTATAAAACAAGCTACTTCCGTTCTTGTTCTAAGCGCCAGAAAGGGTGTAAAGCATTGGAAAGGGCTAGGAGATACACTCCGTTAAGCATGTCCTCCTAGACATGGCGTGCACACAAAGCATTCTCTAGGAATGACACACAGTAGGGTTCCTTTCAGAGTCTGGCATGTAAGCTGTCATGACGCCTCATACAATTCTGTTTGACACATGTTTATGTCAAGTATTTTCAATGATTTTGGAATAGGCTTTAAAAATCACAAATAATATCTCAACCATGTTTTTGAAAAGTCTTTAAAGTGTCATAGGATGACAGCACTTCAACAGAAGATAAGAATAATCACAGAGACCAGGTACGCTCTCAGAGCAACAAGCTATGGGTATGTTTTTAAAAGAATGAAAAAGGTAATGTATGACTCCATCTATTTGGCTGTATGATTTCAAAGAAAAGAGAAACGTTTTTATTTTTTTAAGGATTTACTTTAATTTTATGTGTATGAGTATTTTGCCTCTATGTATGGCTGTGTACCGCATATGTACTTGATGATCACAGAATACAGAAGAGGGTTCCAGATCACCTGGACTTGGAGTTAAAGGGAATTTTTAAGTCCCAATGTGTGCTCTGAAAACCAGATTAGGGTCTACAGCATCCAATGCTTTTAACTGCTGAGCCACTTCCCCACCCCGCTACCCAAATCTAATAACTGACCAAGTCCCATTTGTAAAGACAGCATTTTTCTCTTGAATTAAAACATATGCATTCTTCTTGAGCTACAGATATAGCTCAGTGGAAGAGTGTTCATCCTGTAGACAAGAGCCCTGGGGTGATTCTCACACCTGTGTGCATTATGATAAATAAAACCTATCAATCTATAAATGTCACATATATAGGATGTGTGCAAGCAAAACATTTCCAAAATGACAAAACCATGGAGCTGGGATGCACAGTAGTGGCGTATGCGGGCTAGGGACAGCGGGAGGCCAGCTGTGTGCAGGACGCAGAGAGGCAGCAGGAGCAAGATACTCATGGGATCTAGAACTGTGCAGTGGTCACAGAAAATACACTTGGGACATGCCTGTAATCCCAGCACCCAGGAGGATGACGCAGGAAGATCATGGGTTTTAGGAAATAGGCTGTCTGTACTACCCAATAAAAGCTCATCTCCAAAAAAGTATGTACCTATACACGGACCCCAAAAGAAAGAATTAAATGCATATGTGCATATATCACATGATAACACTTTCCTGCTGATACTGTGGTGCCCAGACAGAAGCTGGAACCAGAGGAGGGCACTGGGTGAGAGATAATGAACTTTGCAAGCACTGTAAAATACAAGTACTTGAAAATATAAGTTTAAAGAACTACAAATAGGGGGCTGGTGAGATGGCTCAGCGAGTAAGAGCACCCGACTGCTCTTCCGAAGGTGATGAGTTCAAATCCCAGCAACCACATGGTGGCTTACAAACACCCGCAATGAGATCTGACGCCCTCCTCTGGTGCGTCTGAAGTCAGCTACAGCGTACTTATGAATAATAATAAACAAATCCTTGGACCGGAGAGAGCAAGTGGGATCGACCAGAGAGAGCGGAGCTGACTGGAGTGAGCGGGGCCAACTGGAGTGAGCAGGGCCGAATGGGGCTGGCCGGAGCGAGCAGGGCAAGACCAGAGCGAGCAAGGTTAACCGGAACGAGGGAAAAAAAAAAGAACTACATATATATATTTCACTTAACAAAGTACTTTTTTGAAATTTTATCTTAGTTGTAGTTATATGTACATGTGTATGTCTCTATATAGGCTTGTGGGATACTGTAGTGTCTACCCAGGGAAGAAGCTGTGTGGGATTCCCCTGGGGCTGGAGCTGCAAGCAGCTGTGAGCAGCCTGACAGGATACTAGGGGCACAGAACTCAGGTCCTCTGAAAGAGCATGTGCCCCCAACCACTGAGCCATCTCTGGAGTCCCCTTAAAAAAAAAAAAAGTTCTACCTACAAAATAACGTTAGAGTCAAATTAGATGTAATTCCTAATCTTAAGAAATATGATATTTTAAAGGAAAACGAGTTTTCTAGGGGAAGAAATGAGCCATTGACTAAAATGCTGTTAGTAAGCACACATGTCGCCCGCCACATACATATTTATCATTCATTCATTCATTCATTCATTCATTCATTCATTCATTCATTTGTTTGTTTTTAGAATCAAGGTATCAGTCACCTTATTTGCCTATTTATTTACCTATTTATTTAATGTATGTGAGTACACTGTCCCTTTCTTCAGACACACCAGAAGAGGGCATCAGATCCCTTTATAGATGGTTGTAAGACACCATGTGGTTGCTGGGAATTGAACTCAGGACCTCTGGAAGAGCAGTCAGTGCTCTTAACTGCTGAGCCATCCTCAACCCCCTATTTACCTATTTACTTATAGAATCAAGGTATCAGTCACCTTATTTATTTATTTATTTATTTGGATCAAGGTATCGGTCATCATGGTGCACCAGTCTGGCCTTAGCTCATCTTACAATCCTCCTGCCCAGTAGTCATGAGAGCTGGGTATGGAGTTGTGCCACTTCTAAATAGTTTGTTTACTTTGGTTGTGGTTTGTCCACATTTAATATCTACTAAGCCCGTGAAAGACAAGTTGTTATTTTTTTGTGGTCCTGGGATCTGGTTCCAAGACTTCCTGCACGCTAGCTAGGCAAGCACTCTTGCGCCGAGAGACTCCGTTCACTGTTCCTTGTGAGACTATTGCCGCCAGTTGGGCCTTGCATTTGTGATCCCCCTGTCCCAGCTTCCAGAGACCCTGAGGTTGCAGGCCTTCGTCACAGGGTCAGAACAAAGTGCAAGGACTCCCAGAACTGCCTTTACTAAGCTACGAGTAAGTACGGAGAAGAGTTAACTCACCTGAGCACCATGGGCTCCAGGGCCTGGGAGGCTAACCGTTCAAACATGCGCTGCAGCGGTGGGTGCAGGGAGTGGTCCTCGTCAGCCAGAGCAGCACCACACCTCTGCAGCAGCCGTGCATGAAGACCCGCTTCACACATGACCTGCTGGTTCCTCTCCGTGTGCACTAGCGATTGTAAAATATTGGCCACGGCAAGTTGAAGGTCCAAAGCATGCTAAAGTTAACAAAGTTAACAAAGAGATGTATGTCACCGGAGCATCCTTAGTGACACAGGTTCTTCCGACAGGAAGCACCACTTCTAACATGGAACATGTTTCCTGAAAACATATTCACATCATAGAAACTGCAGATGTCAAGTTCTCTTTTCTTTTTAAGACAGGGCTTCACTATGTAGCCAGGAACCTAATATGCAGACCAGGCTGGCCTTGAACTTAGAGAATGGCCTACCTTTGCCTTCCAAGTGCTAGTATTATAGCTGTATGTCACCATATATGGAGTGTAAAGTCGTTTACATAGTGGTAGGTAACTAGCTTTAAGTAAGTTGGTCATTCACATTAGTGACACTTTGGGGATTAGAACCCATATAACTTTTTTTTTTTTTTTTTTTTTGGTTTTTCGAGACAGGGTTTCTCTGTGTAGCCCTGGCTGTCCTGGAACTCACTTTGTAGACCAGGCTGGCCTCGAACTCAGAAATCCACCTGCCTCTGCCTCCCGAGTGCTGGGATTAAAGGCGTGCGCCACCACGCCCGGCTCATAACATTTTAACAAAGATAGTTACCCCAACTGTAAGCACCCCAAACTTCTCGGTGCTCCACAACAGAATGGATCAACAGGCTCACTGAGGTGTCTGTAGACACGTTTCCTTCTGTATCACCTCTGAGCCACTGCCAGCACTGGGCAGGACTCTCAGGGGAAACTCTGAGGAGTCTCAGACCAGAAGCAACCACCGGGGCCCTACTGGTAACACATTAACTGTATTCAAAATCAGACCAGGTATCTGGAAGGCCTGGCTCAAATGGAGATCGCCTATTGTGGATGTAACAGGCCAGCTACATTGCATGCTCTTCCTGGTCCTCACTCCTCAGGTCAACATACTGTCCCTTCATTCACTAAACAGAGAGCTACCAAGACGCAGCTTACTTCTGGCTGTGTCACTGAGCCCACAGAGGCCAGCAGGTCGAGCATGGCTAACATGGCTCCAGGGTGGATAATGACAGCATCAGAGCTCTGCAGAGGTGAGCTTGTCACCTGAAGTTTCAGGTCAGTGACGTTTTTCGCAGGATACACTGGGGGAGTTGAGACACAATGAAATGCATGCCTACAAAAGAAATAAATAAATAAAACTTATTTAGAATCTGCTCAAAACCACATTCATCGTTCATTTTCTTCATCTCCTCTTACTTTTAATCACTGATATGCAAAAGTCTTGAAATTCAGGGAGTTACAAAAGACCCGCTGGGTGAGAGGTTTATAAAGCGAAACAATGTATCGCTGCCTTACGCAGGAACCGGGAGTGGGTGAGAGGTTTATAAAGCGAAACAAAGTATCACTACCTTACCCAGTAACCTGGAGACAACTGATCAATTCCTGGTTCATATCGTCTGTATTATATACAGTTCAGGCTGTTTCATTACACACTGCTACTTACACCGGAAGATTTTTTTTTTTTTAAAAAACAGGTGAATGAGTGATTTAAAACTCCAAGAAGATGACAGTTTAGATAATATCCGACTAAACTGCGTCACTCAATGAGACTCCCTTGAAATGGCCCTGTGGTTCTGGTCTTCTCTTGTTCCAAGGGCAACAGAATCCTGGGCTAAAAAGATATTAAGTGGTCTTTCCTAGCAGAAGCAAGTGACTGAGCCTTGGCTCAACTGGGAAGCCTTTGGTTTATGTAGAACTACACCCACAGACTGGGTACCGCTCAATATTCCTGAGAGCACCCCGCCTTTATGAATTGAGAAAGCTTTATACATGTTTCTATCAGATGCACAGTCAAGCCGTTCCCTCAGCAGGCACTTCCCCTCCCTTCAATGCTCTCCCCTGTCTACCTCACATTATTCTCTTCTACAGTTCAGGAGAGTGCGAAATTTTGTAGAAACCCAGGAGAAGGTGCTGTAGGCACAGCCTGTGCATGCTCATGCTCCAGTAGGTTGGTCTCAGCCTGATCCCAGCAGAGCTCTGGGCTGCCCCATCCTTCCAGTCAAGAGCAGCTTAGAATCACAGATGCCTTACATGAGTGACTTTGTAAAAGAACTGGCACGGCCATGTTCTCAGAAGAATGCACTATCCTCTTTTTTACAGAAATTCTAGGAGAGCAGTCAGCTGTACACCTGCTCTCCTCGGTTAAGTCAGCAAGCCTGTAACCCATTCATGGTTTCAGTCTCTGGACTTGGCTGGTTTGCATTCAGAAAAATGTGACTTCTAAACCTATCAGGAAAGATCTGTGGGCTGGAAAGATGGCTGGGAGATTAAGAGCACTTGCTGCCCTTGCAGAGGGCCCCAGTTCAGTTCCCAGCATCCACTTGGCAGCTTACAAGCATCTTTAACGACAGTAGCAAGAATCTGGCGCCCTCTTGTGGCTACCAGGCAGTGCAGCAGACTCATACTTAATTCTAAAAAAAGATTTCTAAGCACATCTTACTAATAGTACCTGACTTGTATTTGTCCCCTTTGTTCCTTACATATTTCATCCTTTTATATTTTTGAAAAATGTTTATATTTTTTTCTACAGTGTCGCTGAGGTCCCAATCAACTGAAATTTAAAAACTCCATAGAAACAAAAGAGCCAACCAAATATGATGAAAATAGAGTTCAGCTATATATTTTACATACTTGCCTTTCTTTGAAACTTATTTCTGAGTTAATAGTTGAACTCAAATTTTAAGTTAAATCGTGGTCATACTCAGGAAGATACCTTCTAGTGCTTAGAAATTAAACTCTTCATAAATATTATAGTAGCAAATTTCTCAAACCGTGTATGACAATAATGTCATAATCAGATGCTTTTCAAACCAGAATAACACAACATTTTAAAAAACATAAGCAAGGTTTTTTTTAAATTAACTAATAAAATTAGGTGCATTTGATAGGATAGCAAAAACTCTTACCAAGTAATAGGTATGACCACTTTTTAAATTATGGATTATGGTAAGCTTATTAAATAGTTAATTCATAAGCAAGGCCTGTTTGAAAAGGGAATAAAATGACATTTCAGATATCAGCTAATATGACTGTTGTAGTCATCTGTAATTACTAGAAATTGATACTTAATATTCCAACTTAAATTTTCATAAAGTTTCATTTCTGGTTTGGTAATACACAGCCAACTGCCTACGCTGGTTGTATTAGATATCTCAAGGCCCAGGCTGTGTGTGGTAACTAGGGGCTGCGGTCTTTCCCCACACAGATCTGGTCTCAATACTTGTGACTATTTTACTGTTTGCTGGCCCTCTCACTACTGCTCAACTGCAGCTCTGTCCTGGTACTTCTCTTAAGTTGTAAACAACAGAAAAGTCGTGTCTTTCACTTTCCCAAACTCCAGGCTGGCTAGTTCTTCCTATTTCAAACACAGAGAAGAATCCAGGTTTTTCATGTAAGACAAGGGTCACAAGTGCAGACTTCGTCAGTGTCAGAATGTTCCACAGATCGTACAAACACAATACAAGGCTGGCTCTGGCCTATCATTTGCCAGCAAACCCAGCCTGCGCTGCCAAGAGGAAGAGATGCCCATGAGCTGATGTCATTTGTTGAAGAGTTCTAGAAATAATTTGACTACATGACTACAATTCTAATTTGAAAGCCTGCTATATTTGGATGTGTGAATAAATATGGTGTATTACTTGCTTGATTATAACTCAGGAGGGGGTGACCTGAATGGCAACCTCTAACTGTTGGTGTAGGGGCTGGGGATACAGCTCAGGGGGTGGGGAGGATGATCTCCTAGCATGTGACAGTGGCCATCATTAATCCCGAGCAGCCAGGGTGAGGCAGCATTGACTTTAGCATGGACATGGTCAGGTGGCATCGGCTGTGAGACTGAGGGAGGATGCACAGGGACTGGGGCTCCTGACACGCGTTTGCTGCTTGAGGGACAGCTTTTAATGGAGTCAAATCCCCAGTATCTGTACAGACAGGGGCACTGCAAACAAAGAAAAACACATTTCTGATTTAAACACAGAACTATACAGACCTATTTTTCTGTCAGTTATCATTTAAATAAGCCACTCTTCCATAAAATTTTTAAAGGAAATATATTCTCTAGATTGTTAATTTCTACTTTCTGAGTTTCATTGAATATACATATACATACATATACATATATATATATATATATATATATATATATATATATATATATATATATTATATGGAATGTTTAGGGACACAGCAAATTATAGGTTTTATCATTTATGATGTGGTCATTTTAAAGTCAGGAGTTTTAGTAGTTTCAACTACCTCATGAATATAATTCTTTCTCTAACATTTACTAATTTTTTTGAGGCCATAAACACAGTAATGTTCAAAACTTACATGTCTTTTACCATACTCAATTTGCAACAGAAAGCTATGAGGTTAAATTAAAGTTCTCTAATTAATTTATAGCTTGTTGAATTAAGCTCAATGCTTTAAGAGAAAATAATTTGGCATGTACAGACCCCTGTTTATTTATAATACCACACAAAAAGGAAAAAGTTATTTGAGGGAATGAATATATTGAACAATGCTAGATTTATTGAATGCTACTCATGATTAATTGTAATGAGATATAAGCTCCCATATAAATTTAAGACAAAAAATAAAAAGTATCCTCACATCCCAGTGCCTGTTGCTATGGTGTTTAGCTGGCTGGGTATCCCCGGAGATTAGGTCCTAGACCCCAGGTGAGCCAACTCCATGTATGCTCAACTTTCACATATCAGATGGGATACATTCCCTTACCTAGGCTACTTATCATACCCTATACAATATAAGTGGTTCTTAGACGATATCTGTCAGGCAATAAGATGAAAAAGCTCATATGCATTCCATGCGAACCAGACTTCCAATCTGAGGCCTTTTAAACTTTCTGACACAGAAATAAAACACATAAAATATGATACTGCTGATCCAATATCCACCATAATATTTGTTTTGTAATCCGAGCAACTGTCATTGGGGTGAAAAAAACCACAACCTAAGAGATTCTCAGATTCTCTCCTCATACACCCCAACTGGAGATGTTTGTATCAGGGTTAAGGAACTGCCCCTGTAGCCTATGAGGACAGCAGAGGACGGAAGGGAGCACCCTATGCCAGCCGCACAGATCGATCACGTTAGATGCGGGTTGCACACAGACTGAAATAGATCTTAACTCTTCTCGGCCAATCAGGTGCTAGCTTGGTGTTCTTTCCTTTTTCTTTCTTTCTTTCTTTTTTAATTTATAAAATTTAGTTGTTTGGTAAACATATACATTTTCATGGAATATACAAAGTAAAAACCTCAGGGTTTTTTTTGCCCTTCCTTTTTTTTAAACTTACTTGACACGTATCTGTAACACCCTCCTATTTCAACTGGTTAAACCTGACTGAGAAAATAAACATTCCAGGGCTATGAAGTTCACTTTGCAACAACAGTAAAACCAAGAATGACCCCAACAATACCCAAGGGGAAAGGGGAAAGCGGCCTATGTAACGAGGCATCGAGGCCACTCTGGTTACTCATCTTTAAGGGGAACAGTTATTCGTACACTGCAGCATAGGGCAGTGGTCTCAGAGAAGCTTCTCTGTGCACACTTCCTCGTGTGTATTCGTGCTGTGTGAGCAGGATGCTATGATTTCTCGTGTATGAGGAGCATAGGCATGCACCTGGGTGATGTGTGGGGAGGTCAGAGAGCACCCGCACTCCCTTGTTTGAGCCAGTCTCTTGTTTACCACTGTGTGTGCTAAGCTGGTGGCCCACCACTCTCTAGACAGTCTCCTGTCACTGTTCCACATTTCCCCTCTAAGAACTGGGATGAGGGGTGCCTGCTTTACAAGAGTTCTGGGGATCTGAACTCGGGTCTCCAGACTTGTACCGTCAGCACTTCACCACTGAACCATCGCCCCACACGGGGACAATATCCTTAATAGAAGGTGTGCCTGCTCTACAGATAAGAATAATAATGAAAACTACATAATGAGGATAAAGGAAAAATTCTACATACCCCCATATTCCTGTAGAAGAAACACATTTTATTTTTATCAACATACTCTAGACCTGAATAGTATCTTTTTTATCTTTTTTTTTAAGGCCCCAAAGCAAAACCTAAACAAGAACCCTGTGTCCCAAAGCATGCTCAATACATCAACACATAAGCAGGCAGAGGAAACCATGGCAACTCGGATTGACTTCTTGTGTAAGATCAGTACCTTTTCCTGGACAAAGCTGGTGTTCCCCAGGGAGAGGGGAGAGAAGACTCGCTTGTCAGGCAAGGAGGGATCTGCTCTGCATGGCTACAGACAACAAAACAGACAGGGTCAGAGGTTAGAGGTTAGGAGAGAGCCGTGCCAGCAGCTGGTTAGACTCACGGAAACGCAGGGTCAGGGTCATGGAAACATCTTCCGTATTCTGCAGAAGCGGGGACCCCAAGCACAACACACACACCGACTAAAGCAGGAAAGGCTGCAGAGGCAGAAGCCACTCCTACCAGTGTTAACGTGGACACAGCTAAAGCTAAGGGCTGTTAACTGGGGTCAGCAGCCAAGGGGGGGGAAAGAAGCAGTCTACACACGTCCACACAGCTCATCCCTTCAGTACACTGGTTCTACACAGCAGCCTGCTTCCCGTAAGCTAATAACTACCTGCAAGAGGAGAAACGGAAACAATTTAGAGTGTCTCCCGTTACTTGGTCTCTTTGTGGTTGAGATGGAAAAAAAAATTACTTATTGTATGAAAGAGAAGTGGAGACTATTAAAAATGACAATGTTACATTATTTTCAAAGCGGAAAATTAATTGAAAACGTAGTCAAGGTGATGAAAATAAATGACCCTGGGTAAAGTAACTCTCCTATGCAGAGCCAGATTCCTCCATCACAGAATGCGTCACCTTACATTGCAAATATTCATGTGCACATTATCCATGAACGATGACTGGGACCCAGATGGTACTGTGCAGAGCTAAAACCTCAGGGCCCGAATGCACAGTGGCCTGGCATGTAGCAAGAACTTGTTTCCTGAAGGACGAGGTAAACGATTGTGATGGACACTTGCCTGGGATGCCACCCAGTACCGCATGTCTCTTAGGGAGGCAGGCCATCTCTCCAGGACTATGAAAGTGTGACAAGGGTATCTGCAGTCACCTGGCGATATGTATCGTAATAACCATGTTCTCCGGTTGATGACCAGCATGAACATGCCCACACACACCTAGTGTTCTCTGAGAGTAAGGAACAATACTCATGGCACAAAAGAAAACATCCTAGAAGCTGTTCCGTTAAATGCAACGGCGCAAACTGAACACGCATTTACTCAAACACACGCTCCTACGCTGCAAACTCAATGCCCGGACGAGGCTAGGAAGGGTCCCGAGCGGAGTGACAGACCTCAAGTAAATAGAAGTAAATAGAAGTAAATAGAAGGTTAACCAGAGTCTACTGCTGAGGCTACGCTGAGCACACCCTGCAATTCAGACGGCAAAGCAGGCCCATACCTGTCAAAAGAGTCTGTGGCCACTTTGTAGAGATAGATAAAGAGTTTACTGCAGTGCCGCAGGGTCGGTGACACAGAGTCCACGGACACCGCCCCTTCCTCCAGCAGTCTCTGGAAAGGCTGCGTGTTTGACGGGAAGACGTTCATGGCACTTATTTTCCTGAGGTCTGAGAAGCAGCCAAGAAACCGGACAGCGTCCGCCAGCTTTTCGTACTGGATCTCAGTCTTGAAGAAGTGAGAGTTGGCTGGCTCGTAGCGCAGGGCTGCAGTCAGCGTGCAGAACACAGTGTGCAGGAGCTCGAACACCTGATTCTGGTTCACTTTCTCCCAGCCGTTCTTGGGAGGAGAGCTCAAAGACCTCTCCATAGCAACGAGCAAGGAAGTAATGTACACAAATCCTCCAACTTTCCTGAAGACTGTTCTTGAACGGTGGCTTTCTCGAAGGACGGACAGCAGGGCCTGCAAGGAGAGAGAAGGAAAACCAGTATTATTCACACAGAATAAATTTCAGAAATTCACACATTTCTTTTGATTAAGACCTGGTCCAAACAATGGCTAAACAAACAAACAAACAAACAAAAAACTTACTTTATTTAAGATAATCAATCAATGCATTCAAATTACTTAACAGAATGAAAATAAGTAAAATAGATAGTATGACATCACATGACCACGAAAGCTTGGAACTGTGTAAGTGGTTATCAGGGGGAAGATAAGGAAGGGCAGCTGAGACCTGAGGGCTCTGATTCAGGCACAGTTTCTCAGGAGACAGGACTTAGAAGTCTTTGTCTCTCTAGAAAGAATTAGAATCTGAGGCCGAAAAAGGACCCTGCCCCAGGTCAGCCATCTGACCTAACAACCACAGTGAAAGCAAGCCATCTTTGTCACCCACTTGGTATCCGCTGATTGAAGTGTGCAAGGCACTAGCACTAGACACCCTCAGACGCTGCCTTCCATAGTTGTTCAACAGTGCGGTGTGTTATGTAAGGCCAGGGCTTCTTAACCAAAAGCCTTAGGTCCAGGAAGTCCTTCAACTGTTTTCAGAGTACACATGCAATGACATACCTTGTGTGTGGATGGGAGTCAAGTCTGAACAGAAAATTTGTGTGTGTGTTTAAATACTTTTATGTATGACGCAAAGCTCTACCCCAGGGGATCTCTACATGGGACATCGTATCAGAAAGCTCTAGAGTTTGAGGCTGGAGTGATGACTCAACGGTTCTGAGCACGGGCTGCTCTTGCAGAGGACCCAGCTTCAGTTCCCAGCACTGCACGGGGGAGTCCCAGCTGTCTGTAACCAGGAGACCCAACATCCTTCCTCTCTTGGACTCATAGGCCCAGGGTGTGCAGGCATCTATGCACGCAACACCAAATGTTACTTAAGTTTTAGAGTTTGGAGTTCTTTTAAATTTTAGATTTTCAAAAACGGCTGTTTAACCACCACCACCACCACTACCATCATTGCGTGAGGAGCTAAGGTCATATTTTTAAAAGTTATCAAGGATTCTACACTAGGTTAAATGAATGGCCAGGGGAGGGCTTAAGCTTAGGAAATTCCAGTTCCCTGAATGCATCTAACCAAGATGTCGTTTTGTTCTGCTCTGTGGCCTGATATCTGTCGACCTACGTCTCCGTTTTTATGACACCAACACTCTGCTGATCTGTCGTAATCTCAGCAGCTGTGGTATTGCCATTTTCTTCAAATATTGCATGTTTCTAAGGGAAGCCAAACACTGGGAAAGGCCATGTGCTAATACAGGTTATAGCTGCATACAGTATATGTAGCTACCTGGGAAAGGCCATGTGCTAATACAGATATAACTGCATATACTATATGCAGCTGTCCATCTGATACACACCACTTCAATGATAATGACTTCACATATACTAAAACTTAGTTATATTAAAAGAAACTATATAAGCTGTGCATATTTCTAAAACACCTAGTATGTCCCTTTCACTCTTTTGCTGGGAATTTCCATTTTAAAAAGTATTTTATTTGGTAGAAACAGCATTTCTTTGTTCTCAAGTTTAGTAAATTATATTCTTAACAATTATAATTCATGCTAAGACATTCCAACATTATAAAAATCTTAAGGTTATGATAGGGAGTGGATGCAGATTAGAGAGTCAGAATGCCAGGATTCCAACTTTGGCTCCAACAGTAAATTTCGTTATCATAGCACTTACTCAGCCTGCCTGTGTCATGGCTCTCGGTAAGTACTACAGAGATAATTAGAACTCTCCAAACACAAACACACACACACACACACACACACACACACACACACACACACACACACAAAGTGTGTAAAGTGGCTGGCATATAAATCTATCACTATTTTAAAGACACTAGGGAAAAATATAACAAGTACATGCCAGGTGTAACTTTAACAACAAGGACACAAGAAATGACTCTACTGTGAACACTGTCCTGTAACAGGCCTGGGGGCACAGCCCACTACACACTGAGGAAGTGGGCTTGCTGAAGATGGAAATCATATTTAGAAATCATGGATCAGTAAGTTAATGAAAGCATAAGAATTTTAATGAGTCATCTGACTTAGGCAGATGCTATTTAAATGTAAAAGGAGGTTTCTAGAGAAAGCCCATTAAGACTTTTTTGATGAGCTGGGCGTGGTGGCACACGCCTTTAATCCCAGCACTCAGGAGGCAGAGGCAGGCGGATTTCTGAGTTCGAGGCCAGCCTGGTCTACAGAGTGAGTTCCAGGACAGCCAACGCTATACAGAGAAACCCTGTCTCGAAAAACCAAAAAAAAAAAAAAAAAAAAAAAAAAAAAAGACTTTTTTGATTAAAACTTTGTTATTCGCACTGCGGAAGTTAAAAGCACAATTCTGTGGGCGGTCTGACCATGTCCTCCACCCACTAGACTCACACTTCAGATGTCTAATCAAGCTATGCTTCAGGTCATAGTGTCTAAAACACAGAGAGGGTCTGGGGGCAAGGTCTCTCTAACATAACCAAGGAACTGCAAGAAAATAAATCAAATTTAAAAAGTAAACTGTTACAGGGACACAAATAACACCTATCTTATTAGCAAAGAGGCTCATGTGAGTAGATGCCTGTGAAATGTGCACACAGGGATCTGTGTTAGTTGCTGTTATAATTAAGATGTATTTTCCCCGAACTTAGAAAAACGGTTTCACATGCCACTCAGTATTCTTATACACTATTCCTTGCTCGAGTCACCAAAACTCACACAGAAACAAACTATAAAGAAAGATGTTCAACGTGAGTTAGCTCTGGAAATGTCTCACGTGGCAATGGCAGTTATGTCAGCAACGCGAGAAGACACATGTGCATAAGTCCTAGGAGGCAGGATGGCGCAGCAGAGAGTGCATGTAGAGGCCCCGCCCAGAGGAACACAGCCAAACTCACACTGCCTTCCTCCTCTGCAGATCAGTGTGCTGACTGCTCTGCTAGCTTGCTATGGCGTGAGGTGCCGATCAAAGGACACATTAAAGGAGACCATTATTTACTAGGGTCTACTATGGACACGGAAATGATAAATGTGTATATGCAAGCATAACGTAACATGTTTCACGTATGCATTGGATGGTGGGAACCTAACAGATGATATACATATTTAGCTTTTAGTCACTCACTCCACATGATTCTAATGAGCCAGGACAACTGTTCCAAAGGTCACTCCCTAGAAGGACCTTAGACATGGAAAGACAAACCCCAAATGCATATAAACTGTGGAGGCTTTGTTATTTTGGATTTTTAAAAAATTTATCTTTGGTAGGCTGCAGGTTTAGCGGTTAAAAGCACGTGTACTGCTCTTACAGATGCTTAGAGTCTGATTGCCGGCATCCCCCGTCCCCCTAAAACTCCAGCTCTGTGGGATCTTAGGCCTCTGCCCTTCACTGGCACAAGTTACACTCACACATGTATGGAAAACACCCAAACACACAACTTAAAATAGTGATAAAGAATGTCCTTGTTGTGTTTTTTTTTGTTGTTGTTTTTTAAGATTTATTATTACATGAGTACACTGTAGCCATCTTCAGACACACCAGAGGAAGGCATCAGATCTCATTATGAATGGTTGTGAGCCACCATGTAGTTGCTGGGAATTGAACTCAGGACCTCCAGAAGAGCAGTCAGTGTTCTTAACCGCTGAGCCATTTATCCAAGCCCCAAGAATGTCCTTGTTGAAACTAAGTCCACTTAATTTCAAAAGGACCCCGGGCTTTATCAGTAAGGAAGCAGACAAATTTGTCAACTGTACCCTTAAGATGTCGGTCTTCAGCTGCAGCTCCGTGGGTGGGGCTGAATGCATGAGCCCCAGGAGAGTACCCATGTCGTCCTCCCCATTGGGAGAGAGCACCAATTGCTGGATGGTCATCAGGGCGTGCTGCCGGCACTGCGGGTATTTCACTATATTGTGGGCGCACCTTGCACCGCCAAACTCTCGGAATATTCCTGAAGGAGGATCCAAAGGTCTAAGTTAGAACATCCAGGGCGAGTCGGGTCTATTAAAACTTAACTGCTTCTGTAGGAACAGATAATTCAAGAGAACTGCTTGGGAAGCTGACAGACCTATTTTCCTTTTTATATTACAATGTAAACACTGCACTGTAGGATGTCAGGAAGCATACACAGGCACTTTCTATCGTTTTAACATACAGTGAGTGCTTTGATACAATCAACATGTCATTACTGCCTGTGTCGACCAGGCTGACCTCAAACTCAGAGACCTGCCTGTCTCGGCCTCCTAGGTACTAGGTTTAAACCCTTGTTGTGTCACACCTATGAGCCACAGCTATGAAGAAATATTTTAGAAATAATTTATAAGGCAATCATAATGAGTACACAATATAACTTTATAAAATAAATCTAAAAGAAAAAAATACTATACAAAGCAATGTTTTAAGACAGTAACAGCATTACGGTTTTGCTAGGAAGGTATAAACAGGCCAAAATGTCTCATTTTCAGGGTACGATTGTCCCATTACTGGAATGACTACCATTACCGTACTGCTGGGGACCTGATTTAATGGATTCCCAAGTTACATGGGAATTCCCACATTTGCTTGTAAAATTCTGAAGGTCCTTGTCACCAACTGGTTTTTTGATCGACCAATAAAGAGCCAATGGCCAATGGCTGGGTGGAGAGAGAGAGAGAGAGGTGGAACCTTTATAGTTGCGTGGGCTAAGAACTGGGAGAGGGGAAGAGGGGAATCACCATGACTTGAGGGCAGAGGGATGAGGCCTAAGAGCTGCGGAGAGAAAGGCATCTAGCCACATAAGAATTCAGGGAAATGGTCCTTAGAGCCACACCCCATAGGGCCTGGGGCAGTTGGACAGGAGCTAGTTGGGCTAGCAGTGGGGAGATGTAAATAAAGGTGCCTGCCCAGTGATTAAGCTAGTCAAGGCTATTAACTGACGTGTGTGTGTGTGTGTGTGTGTGTGTGTGTGTGTGTGTGTGTGTGTGTGTGTGTATGTGTGTATGTGTGTGTGTGTGTGTGTTTCAAGAATCCAAAGAGCTCTTGGATGGGTGCAGCATCCACTGGGAGCACAAAGTGGTTAGCAAACTCTCTACATCACTGAACAACTGTACCATTACTAAAATGACTGCACCATTACTGAATGACCATACTATTACCAAACAACTGTACAATTACTGAATGACCACCATTACTGAATGACTGTACCATCACTTAATGGCTGCACCATTACTAAATGACTGCACTATTACTAAACAACTGTACAATTACTGAATGACCACCATTACTGAATGATTGTACCATTACTTAATGGCTGCACCATTACTAAATGGCTGTACCATTCCTGAATGACTGTACTATTACTGAATGACTGTACTATTACTGAATGACCATTACTGAACAACTGTACCATTACTTAATGGCTGCACCATTTCTAAACAGCTGTACCATCCCTGAATCACCACTCTCCTTTAATAGCAGAAGCCTTAGCAGACAAGCAGAGGCACTCCCAGAGCTCTGGCTGGAGGCTTTCTCTCTCACCTGCATTTGTGTTGGACCCTTGAAGCAGCACAGTCAAGGCCTCCATCACCAACAGAGCCAAGTGTTTTTGGTCTTCAACTGAACTATTGTTTCTTGAGTCCCCTAGAAAATAGGTTCAAAGATCCAAATCGTAAAAGCATTGTTTTCTGGTCAGTTCCACTTGAATTATTAATTCTCCGTATTGTGGCTTTCACATTTACTTTCTCCACTATCACACATGCTAATAACACACCCTTTGAAATAACACATGCCCAGCACCTGCCCAAAATATGTTCAAATTGATGTTAACAGATTTTTATTTTAGTGTGGGAGGAGCTAATTATGTAACAAATATTCAACATGAAAATGCCAAACCCAGTTAAACCCATCCCTCTGACAGATTCTAACCAGAAAGGCCAAGCAGAGAATTCTCAAATACAAAAGGAAGCTGCTTATGAGCCAGCTGTCTATTTAACAGGCATTAACTCACAATCTAAAACTTCCTAATGGCTAGATCATATTTATCAAAAAGGCACCCAATGATGTTTATGAAGCATCCCTAAATGGACATATTTGCTCTCAAAATTTACTGAAAAATATTTTCAGATACCCACATTTAATTGTACTTAATTATAAAAAGTAATAAACACAAGTTATGACGACCATACATGATTTCCCCTTACTTTGAACCCTATTCCACTACTGTAACATAATTCCGGGTGCCCCTTACCCAACTCCTTAACAACAGGTGAAGAAAAAGTTAATGCTGGAGACACTGGCTAAAACACATCACACTCACAGACAACAGGAGCTCGTTCATATCGGCAGGCAAATAGAAGGCAGCCCAGGCACGCCCCAGCCTCAGCACCTCCCTGACCGGCTTCGCGAACCGAGCATCAACTGGGGAGGTGCTTACCTTGCTCGTTGAGAGCCTGAGCTGGATCTTTCAGGAGGGCAGCATACTTATGCAGAAGGTTTACCATGACCTCCAGCAGGCCTACCTCCCTGAAGACATCTTTAAATATGTAGTCGTGCCTTGTAAACTTCAGGAGGGTTTTCATTGCAATGATACTACAGTGGTAAGAAGAGCTGGACTTTAACAGGATGCTGACGCTAATGAGTTCTTTACAGGGGATATAATTCAGGCTAAAAACAACAAACTCCAGCATCTCGAAGTATTTGTTCTGTACTTCCGGGAGTTTAGAGATCTTCTCTGCAAACTGCGAGAGGGTATGCTGGGACTCCAGGATGAAGTAATTAGCGTTGTCGGCCATGTAAATGTTTGTGATGGCGTCCAAGATGATTTGGGCGAGGAAGTTGGTCTTTGCTTTTAAAAACGCATTCTGGAGAACTGCGAAGGCCTGGATGTTTCTCACACTGTGTCCTGAAACAGAAAGCAGGGACATATGTGGGTGCAATGCCGTGTTTAACCACCGTAAAGAGCCTGCGTCAACACATGGTGAGTGTTACCATCTATTCGATATTTAGTATGACAATGTCCCATTTTCAAGTAAGGCCCTATATTGCTTCATCAAGTTCAATAATTAAAAATAAATAGAACCTGCCAGGCATGGTGGTGCACGCCTTTAATCCCAGCACTTGGGAGGCAGAGGCAGGCGGATTTCTGAGTTTGAGGCTAGCCTGGTCTACACAGTGAGTTCCAGGACAGCCAGGGCTACACAGAGAAACCCTGTCTCAAAAAAACCAAATAAATAAATAAATAAATAAATAAATAAATAAATAAATAAAGCCAATCAAACATTTGATGAATGATTATGAATATTTTAAGAATACCATATCTTAGTTGCCTATAACTCTTTGTCTAGACATAATGCTGGGGCTCTGTGAGCTTTCCCCCTCCCACAAAAGTATGTCTGTTTATACTGACAATGGTAAAAACAATCTTCTCAAGGAAAGGTACACCAATTGACCATTTAAGACCAAATGGTCAGCTCTGAAAACATACATGCATGTATATGTGTGTGCATCATTTTATGAACTCAAAAGATTGTATTTAATTATTTAACAGCAATTAAATAATTAAAGAAGTCATGGATTTGTAAGAGAGCAAGAGAGGTGAAGGTGACATGGGGAGACTGGTATGAGAAAAGGGAAAAAGGTAATCCAAGAAGATTTTTTTTTAAATCACAGTTTAAAAAATGAGGGGTTTGAAAATGGAACAGTGTGGTGGTTTGGATATAAATGGTTCTCATAGGTTTATATATTTGCATTCTTAGTTCCCAGTTTATAAACTTTTGGAAAAGATTAGGAAATGTGACTTTGTTGGAGGAGGTGTGGCCTTGTTGTTGGAAGAGGTATGGTCTTGTTGGAGGAGGTATGCCAACAAGGGTGTGGGTTTGAAAGCCCATGGAAGGTCCAGTATCTCTCTCTGTGCCTGATGCCTGAAGATCAGGATGTAAAGCTCTCCAGCACCATCCCTGCCTACATGTTACCACATTCTCTGCCATGATGATAATGGACTAACCCTTTGAAACTGCAATCAGTTCCTTAATTAAATGCCTTCCTTAAAAAAAAAAAAAAAAAGAATACCATATCTTGACAGCTCACTGCTTGAGAATAAAAACACATCACATACATTCAGCCTCCTGGCTGTGGAAACAGTTTACTAGATGTCAGATTGTGCGTGGCTGAAGAGAGGTAACTCTCAGTTAGAAAAGAGGAAGCTTTTACCCAGCAGGCCATGGGTAAGGGCGACGTATGCTTTCATGTTCTGTGTAGTGGCAACACAGGGATTTTTACAAAATTTAACTTGGAAATCTGCTCAGTTTTCAAGCTAAAATTGGGATTTATGTAAAAACATTTTTTCTAAAACCCAGGGCCATTAGGACTATCCCTAAATTTGATTTTTCAAACACATCAAAGGGAATAGTTAAACATCTTCTGGCATGGATCCTGTGAGAAATTTTAATAATGATAATTATAAAGAAATTGCTATAGAAAGTTGGATTTGAAGTACAGTAAAAACAAGTGCTTTTCTATAAAAACTGTCACTGGGCTCACAATTCCTAGAAACATATAGAAAGTGACAGAGCTGAATTAACTGAACTTTACACAGTAAACGAGGTTTTAGAAAGGGAGGTAAAGGCAAACTAGAAAAGTTCACCATGGTCCAGAAAGTCGCTCAGAAACAGTGGCCAGCATGGGGTTTCTGAAGGAAAAAAAAATGTAAAGTCCCCCAATTTTCAGTGCATGTATTAGTTCAGTTATCATTTATAACGTACAAACACATTCATAGCCGACTTCTTTTGAGAACATACTTTTACTATCTGTAGTCAGTTAAATATCTTAGACTGATAATGGAAATACAAAGCTAAGAATGCTGAACACCACTTCAAATACTTATTTGATTTACTGAAAAATCTTTATTACTGTCACCAAGAAAACCAACGAGTCAGGTGTGGCAGCCCAGCACTTGGGAGGCGAAGGTGGGCGGAACTCAGTGAGTCTGAGACCGGCTGCTCTATACCAGCAAGCTGCAGGATGGACAGGGATACACAGTGAGACCCTGTCTCAAACACCAAAAAAAAAAAAAAAGAAGGAAGAAAAAGACAATCCACAGCAACATATGTTGATGCATTTATGGGGAAAGAGGAACTCTGGCCACTGCAGGGAGGGACAGAGACTGCTGTACACAACCATGGAAATCAACACCCGCTTCAGTGGTAGCAACCATATGACCCCTGGGTCAATGCCTGGAGGACTCCAAGTCTGCGTTCTACAGAGGCTCTTGCACACCCATACTTACTGCCACACTATTATAATACTATCATTTTTCATATGTGTATGCATGTGCATATGAGTACATGTATGTATATACATGATCATGTATGTATATACATGTATGTGTGTATATATATATATATATATATATATATATATATATATATATATATGCACTTGACTATGTGAGCCACGATATGCGTATGGAGGTCAGAGGACAACTGTTGCAGGATATTTGATCACGCTGTGAACCCCAAAAGTGTGTTCTTTCCTGTGAAAACCTGCCTCTATTTGTGGTATGGCTCAGCCTTGGCATTCACCCATAATCCCTCTGACTTGAATACAGACATGATCTAGTACACACACAATTCCAAACAATGAGGCTAAGGTTTGTTTATAGAAGGAAGCATCATGTTTAAAAGTGATGTCTTAGTGAGTGGCAGACAAATCAGAGAAAGATCTGACAGAATAGGATATGACCAACTCTCACAAGAAGAGAGAGGAAAAGGAAGGCTACTTACGAGAGAGTGGGGCAGAGAGAGAGAAGAGGGAGGCAGTTTTTACCAGGAGAGTTTTTATAGAGAGGATGCAGAGAGAGGGAACAAGCTAGACACAAGTGAAGACAGAATTTGCCAGAGAATGTGAAAGAGCCAGGAGATTAGAACAGATTGCCAGAGTTAGTATAAGGACAAGCCGAGCAATTCAGGAGAGGTCAAGAGAGAAGCCAGATTGAACTAATCAATGTAGAGAGGAGTTTGAGCCAGAACAGTGAGCTGACCAGCCAGCCAGAGTTCAGAGAGAACTAGGAAGGGGTGAGCTGATTCAGCAGTAAGTGTCACAGGCTGAAAACATTCTAGGCCTAGATGAGATTGTACGGAGGATAAGAGGCCTCTAGGACGAGGGCTAGGTGAGCAGATAGAGGCATGGAGACAGCAATTGCTTCAGGAGAATAAAAGTTGCTTTTACAGACAAGCCTGTGGAGTAGACTCTCGTCTCCCACCTTTGACTGGGTCCTGGGGATGAACTCAGATCGGGAGACCTGCATGCCAAGTTTCCTTTTCCTGTCGAGCCATTTGGCTGGCTCCTGTGGACCTATTTTTCTCTCAGCTCACAGAAATAAGTGAAATACCCAAGTTTTTAAAATTAGAATTTGGAGAGACAACTGTGTATTCTAGAATATGGAACTTTGATGTGTGAGAACCTACATGAATTTCAGAAAACCTAACTGGTCAGCCTGTGCTCTGAAGGCACAGCTCAGCACAGCACACACAATGCACACAGCACAGCACACAGAACACAGAGCACACACAGCACACACAGCACAGCATGGCACAGAACACCACAGCAATGAGTTACTCTCTGCCTACGCACATTTACTGAGAGTGTTGATTTCAGAAAGTAAGTAGGCTTTATTGTGAAATTTAAACTACTACATTTGGTATTTCTGTTGGTATTTCTGTTGAGTTAAATTTTACATAAGTTCATCATGATCCTATCAAATATTTAATTAGTGCCAAAGGTCAGGAACTATTTTAGAGGGTTCTATGTTTAAATTTTGGAGTCTGGCTATCATGCATTAAAAAAGACAATCAAGGGGCTGGAGAGATGGCTCGGTGGTTAAGAGCACTGGCTGCTCTTCCAGAGGTCCTGAGTTTAATTCCCAGCAATCACACAATGACACACAACCATCTGTAATGGGATCTGATGTCCTTTTCTGGTGTGTCTGAAGACAGTTACATACATGTACTCATATACATAAAATGAAAATCTTTTTTTTAAAGCCAATCAATTCTTGACATTCTTGTTTGTTTGTTTGTTTGTTTGTTTGTTTTTGGAGACAGGGTTTCTCTGTATAGCCCTGGCTGTCCTGGAACTCACTCTCTAGACCAGGCTGGCCTTGAACCCAGAAATCCGCCTGCCTCTGCCTCCTGAGTGCTGGGATTAAAGGCGTGCACCACCACGCCCGGCTTAATTCTTGACATTCTTATATCATTAATTTGTTTGTTATGAAATCCAAGCTGTCCCCAAACATGCTGTGTAGTTGAGACAGACACTGAGTTCGTCATCCCCCTGCCTCCATCTCCCATTGCTGGGATTGTAGATATTTGCTGCTATGCTCTGCTAATAATCAGATGCTCTTATTACAGAGTAAGTTTTTCTTTTTTCTTTTCCTTTTTTTTAAAAAGATGTATTTATTTATTTCATATATGTGGGTACACTGTAGCTGTCTTCAGACACACCAGAAGAGGGCATCAGGTGCCCATTGTAGGTGGTTGTGAGCCACCATGTGGTTGCTAGGAATTGAACTCCAGACCTTTGAAAGAGCAGCCAGTCTTCTTAACCACTGGGCCATCTCTCCAGTCCGGAGTAAGTTTTTCTGTAAGGAAGTTTGAGCCTCACTACATAAGGATCAAAATGCTAAAAAAAAAAAAAAGTAGGAAAAATGTAACAAAACTTACTCCTGGACCTGAATGAAACAATGTAACTTCTCGGTCTGAGGTTTGCAGGGCTCTGAAATACAAGCACTCACATCCCATGCTTCCCCTGTGTGCCCAGCAGGTGTGGAGAGTGAGGACATGCGGTGTGCGGACCTCCATCTACACACAAAAGACTCACAGGAGCCAACATCCAAGGAAGCAGATCCCCATGACAACGTGTTTCAAATGAATGAATGTAACACAAATCTCACCTGACTTAATTTTAAACAGTGGTTTCAACTGTTGGTCTATCAGACTAAAGACTGGGGAAACCCCTCTGCAGGCTAGCCATGGACCGAAGGCCCTTAAGGGAAAATGATAAACCCGTCCAGGCAGTACCATCCACAAGGAGCAGCCGTGGGGCACAAACCCTTCCTTCTCCACTTCTAGGGGCTCAGCATCAGAACAGAGCTGGTAAGAACTCACCTTTGCCTGCCGGCTGAGGTACTGCAAATCCGGGCAAGAGGAAGGGGGCCCCTGTGCTGACACCAGCCGGCTTCAGCTCGCTGACCCCATACGTGGTCAGAGACGTCACCAGACTCACCAGATCCTTCAAGGCATCTCTGCACTCGGCCTCTTTCCCTTGTTCCAATCTAGAAGAAGTTAGAGTCAGAGGTTTTTCTCCTTTGTTGATATTCTTAAATTTGACACAGGATTTCTTGTCAATTTCAGATTCATCAATTAAATGTATAAAGTACTTACAGAAGTATCTTACAATTTTTCCTCATATAAATATATACTGTTATAAAAAACATCTAAAGATTTTATTATTCTACCTTATGATGCAATTTGAAGATGCCCAGATCAATAAGCACAGCCTTGACGTTCTGTCACCAATCAGTAAACCATTTATTTATCTTTGGTACAAAGGTGCTTTGCTTGCTTTTTTTTATATACTTTTTCAGCAGACAATGTTTGAAATAAAATTTATGAAAAGTTCTAAGAGCTGCATGCCACATGTGACTGTGGAGGGGACACTGCCACTTGAAGCTCTGAGAACCCAAAGTGAGTTCCTGAGCTGAGCTGACTTCCTCCAAGTCTGAGGTCATGACAAGCACGTTATGAGCAGCCCACCTGAGGTTGTTGAGAGAGCCTTTGAGGTCATGAGGGGCCTGACCAAAGTCATGTGAGCAGCCAGCCTGAGGTCGTGAGAGGCCCTCTGGGGTCATGAGGGGCCTGCCTGAGGTCATGAGGGGCCTGCCTGAGGTCATGTGAGCAGCCAGCCTGAGGTCATGAGAGGCCTGACCAAAGTCATGTGAGCAGCCAGCCTGAGGTCGTGAGAGGCCCTCTGAGGTCATGAGGGGCCTGCCTGAGGTCATGTGAGCAGCCAGCCTGAGGTCATGAGAGGCCCTCTGAGGTTATAAGAGGCCTGCTTGAGGTCATGAGTGGCCCTCTGGGGTCATGAAGGGCCTGCCTGAGGTCATGAGGGGCCTGCCCAAGGTCATGAGAGCAGCCAGCCTGAGATCATAAGAGGCCCTCTGAGGTCATAAATTCCACGAAGAGGTGACTTTTACTATGGCTTTACTGACAACACAAAATGCTTAAAAGAGTCTCATTCTCGACTCAGATGATGAGTTTATGACGAGTTCTCTGTGCCAGTGCACTGTTTGGGATCTTCATAGGATCTGTGTGTGTGACCAAGTCTGCCCCAACTCTCACCTCCCAGTCTGTCTACACCGCCAACCCCTGCTTCCTCCCAGACCCTTTCCCACGCCAGAGTCTCTTTAGCAGTGCTCGTACATGCTTGAGGACAAGCTGGGGGAGGAGCATGCATCTCTGGGTTCTCAAACCATTTTCAACTACAGTCAGTCTCTACACTGCTCCCTTCCCTACCATATTCACAATGGTATGGCCTCCTATACAACAGTGTTAAATACGTGCTTCCATGTCTGCAGAAACATAATTCTGATAGCACTCAGCCAGCCAAGGTGCTGGAAGCTCATATGCTAAAGGACTTCCGATCGATCGAGAGTCCTATCCTCTCACCAGAGATGAAAGATTGGGTCTAAGTCCTAAAGGAATGCACCAATTACTATCCCACAGTGATGCTCACATACCTTCTCTCACAGATGGGGACCTATGTGCAGAGGCACTGCTGTTAGCCAAGAGCAAATGCAATACACTTGCTTGACAAACTGTTATTGCGAGAAGGAAGCTTACAAGTTAGTGCTATCCTGTAATACGGCAAATGCTTTAAAGATAACGAGCATCCAAGGGACAGCTAATTGGAAGGGGGTGGAGGGGGCCAAGGGACAGCTAATGGGGGGGTGCTATACTTTCTGCAAAATACAGACCCAGCCATTTTCCATGTGTGGTATTGGGTCTGGAAAAGGAAACAAAACATTTAGCAGTGACTAATTTGTCTTACATACACACTTGGGCAGTCTCTACATAGTCGTTCTTGCCCTTAACTTAATAAAAATAACCAGAAGTTATATGTATGACAGTAATTAAAGAGGTCATGAACTTGAAAGGAGGGGGGGATAGGAGGGGTACAGGTGGGAAGAATGACCCAAATGTAATACTCATAAATGAAACCTCAAAAATTAAATAAAAAATTAAACTCTTTTACACACACACACACACACACACACACACACACACTATAAAATGTGTAAGTAAGTACTATCAAATGAGGAAAAGCAAAACTGTAATTAATCAGGAAGATTTACATTTGAGAGCCAGGCTAACTGGTTCTCTAGCTGTTTCTGTTTCCTAAGAAAAGGCCACTCTGCTCTCGTTGTCTTAGACCCAGTACTGTGCCCAGCATTTGACTGGCTCACTCAAAACTCACCTCCTGCCCTCGGATGGAAGCTAGAAATGAGGGGGAGCGAAGCCAAAGAGAACCCACCAAGTAAGTGTTTACTGATCTCTCCTGATTATCCCATGGTTTCCACCAGAACTTAAAATGTATCCTTAAGTTGTGGGGTTTACCTGAGCAAGAGGTCACAAAGAAAGTTATATCCTTGCCATATCCGAAAATCATCCAGCAGCGTTTGTGAAACATCACTGGAGTCTTTGAGGAAACAAGAAAGTCCAGCAAACATTTCAACAATTTCGAGGGGAGACAGGTCGTCTGACTGCTGCATATTCTGGACACACGTAGACAAACATTCTTTTTCTGTAAGAATGAAAAATTAAGTATGTATTATTTACAGCCATTGCTTAAGAAAAAGGTGCTTAAGGAAGCATCAAGTTTTAATGTATGTGTAACACGGTACAAGGTAAATAAATGTTTGGTATTCTAAGGGCAAAGTTTCAGATTCCTGGGCAGGTTTTCTAAGCTACGGTAACAAAGGATGAGCGTGTTGGGAACAAATTGACTTTTATCAAAGATCTTTCATCACACTTTGATGTCATTATTAAACCAAATCTAAACCACTCCTCACTGCCAAATCATTTTTGATCTCTTTACTGATGTGTTAGGTTTCCCACGTGTAGAAGAAAACAAGTAGTTGAAATTGTTAATTTAAAAATTTCAGGACACTTTAGCGTGTATGTGTATCCATGCAAAATAAGTAAACCATTTGAGAAGTTATAGCAATTACCGGTCACATAAGCATCTCAAAGGACAGGAGATCCTATGTATATACTAGGCAGATAATTCTCTTTAATCCTGATTTTCTTAGGTCCATCTATTTTAACAATTTTGTATCAGAAAGAATACCTGGGTATTTATGAAATATCTTCAGAAACACTGCCAATAACTGAAGGGTTTTCGCAGTCCCCAGCATGGCAAACACGGCTCTGGCAGGCCTGGCCCTTCCCCCATTCCCTCTGCCTTGCTAAAAGCCATACTAGATTACATTCCTCTTTTTTTCTTTTTCTTTTTCTTTTTTTTCTTTCTTTTTTTTTTTTTTTGGTTTTTCGAGACAGGGTTTCTCTATATAGCCCTGGCTGTCCTGGAACTTACTTTGTAGACCAGGCTGGCCTCGAACTCAGAAATTCGCCTGCCTCTGCCTCCCGAGTGCTAGGATTAAAGGCGTGCGCCACCACACCAGGAGCTAGGCCTCAAAGGGTATTCCTTACTGGCTAGTTCCTCTTCCTGAGGCTTGCTACCACAGTCCAGCTATCAAAGTATTGAAGCCCAGCAATCAAAAGCTTCCTTTGGCTTACCTAATTAACATGCCCAATCAAAATTAAACACTCATCCTAACACAGAGTCTCTTTTTCCCTTTATTAGCAGACGTTTATTTACCTGTGGGCCACATCTGTCTCCTCTCTATCTAGAGGCAGAGGCAAATATCCCTTCCCTTCTCCCTCATCCTCTATCTCCTCTCTGTCTCTCACCCCCTGCCCTCTATCCCTCTGGGGCAAATAAATCTCCTTAGTGCCGAAAACTTGGTCTTGGGGTGTCCTGCACCAATCCTGGTCCTTTCCGTTATAGCACTTGAAAATACTTGCTTCTTTTTGGTAGAAGAACAATTGGTCAATGATAACCTACACCAATTAAAATTGAGCACTCGCACAATGAAGAAGTAATTTTTAACTTGTTCATATCTTTTATGTGGAACCTAAGAAAATGTCT
Organism: Mus minutoides; assembly: GCA_902729485.2. Classification (NCBI taxonomy): domain Eukaryota; kingdom Metazoa; phylum Chordata; class Mammalia; order Rodentia; family Muridae; genus Mus; species Mus minutoides. The sequence goes on from LR749532.1 coordinate 1,819,733, forward strand.
TGCCAAACAATTCTCTTCCTCCTGGCAAATTTCTGTCTTTATGGATCTGGAATATGGAATCCTAGAGACTGGACACACCCTCTCACAGGCTAGTCAGGTGGTGCATGACTGAGCTGCTCTCAGCCTTGGTCTTCCCTTCAATCTTGGCAAGGGTCTCACTAAGTCATTCGGACTGGACAGAAACTCACTTTTTGGCAGTGACGAGCCTTGAATTCTCCATTTCCCTACCTCAGCCAAACCAGACCTGTCAAATTTTATGTGTAATTAACTAACTGAAAGGCCAATCTTTGGGCAGCCTAGAGATGACAAGAGAAAGAAGGAAGACAGTGTGGTCCTCACCGTGAATATACTTCACCACGTTCACGCTCAGCCCATGGCGGGAGATGGTCATGAGGACCTCCCCTGCACTCTTCCTCCACGGCAGGTTATAGGGGGGGCACCAAGAGGTTATTGCACTGAATAAAAGCTGTAGGTCGTCCTTCTGGGCCAGCTCTTCCGCCGGAGAAACGAAACTGCAGAGTTTTACTAAGATCTAAATGTACAGGAAAGGAGAGAGTGCAACACAGAACGGTGATGGCAGGCAGGACAAAAGTGACACCGAACGTCACTCAGCTTGAGAGAGGGTGCTGGGCAGTCAGGACATCAGGATCGCTGCTCTTAGCAAAGTTACAAAGGGTTTAGGTATATGTTAAAGAGGCCTTGCTTAAAAAATATTCACTTTCCAGTCTTCCTTATGTCTTTGAATGATTCATTTTGAATCGGGATAAACAGCAATACTGTGTTTCATGGTTAGTTCATTAGTGTTCTCTCCTCCTCCTCTTCCTCCTCCTCCTCTTCCTCCTCCTCACCCCCCTCTCGGCTTTTTGAGACAGCATACTCCATATAGCTCTACCTGTCCTGAAATTCAGTATGTAGACCAGGTTAGCCTGGAACTCACAGAGATCCTCCTGCCTCTGCCTCTGCAGTGTTGGAATTAAAGTTGTACACCACCACAACTAGAAGTTCTAACCTTCTAATTTAGTTCTTCATTTGCACTGGTAATATATAGTTTTCTACCTTAAAAGGTGTAACTGAAAAAATAGACAGCCGAAGTAAAGTAAGTATTAAATTGTTTCCAGTTTATATACAAGGAGGAGATGTTGGACAGTGTAAAATTACATCTAATTGACAGAAACTTCCTGAAGTCTTGCTTTCAACCGAAGAATCTAGACCAGTGGTTCTCAACCTGTGGGTTATAACCCCGTTGGGCGGGAGGGTGGGGTGGTGGGGGTGGTGGGGGTGGGGGTCAAATGATCATTTCACAGGGATCACCTAAGACCATTGGAAAACACAGATATTCACATTACAATTTGTAACAGTAGCAAAATTACAGTAATAAGTATCATCAACAACAACAACAACAACAACAACAACAACAACACTTAATGGCTGGGGTCCCCACACCGCGAGGAACTGCTCAAAGGGTTGCAGTATTAGGAAGGCTGAGAGCCACCGCTCTGGACCAAGAAGACCTCACTGTGATCCCCAAGCCCACTCTAGCTCTGTGCTTCGCTGCACCAGGGTCTGTTTCACAAAAGAACTCCACATAGATTTTGCCCTCAATGGTACCTTTCTTGTGATCCAAGTTTAATGTCAAGAATAGTTAACTTCTCTTCTCTGTGCTAAATATTTTTCGAGATTTAAAATACTACAAAATCATTCCATCAGCTTAAAGATGTTCTACATGAAGTGTGGGTGTCTTGAGGCCAGTAAGAATGTCGCTAGATGAACTAGAGAAAGGCAGTGTGTGGCCTTCCATGCCTGGAAAGCTGCATTCTCCTAGCCTTCTTGGAAGCCAAACCTTTGTTAAATAATACAGGCTTCCTAGCTCATAGGACTGAGGGGTGAGCGGGTGAAAGGCTCTCGTGGTTAGCAGACACAGGCACCTTCTCTATAAAGGTCTGGAGGAGCTTCTGTGTGCAGAGCATCCGCTGATGTGTGCATGCATCTTTTGCCCAAGCACACACAGCATGGAGAGGCTGCACACGGAGGAGGTGTCAGGTCTGTTTGCTTCTGCTTGTGGCGCTGCCTTATGCGATTAGGACAGACGCCATCCCTCTAATTCACAACAGAAAACAAACCAAAATAGTAAAAATCTAGAAAATAAAATCCACACTAAATGCCCATTCTCAAAGTCAACTAGATTTAATGATTCCTTCATGGATGAGCCCTAAAATAATTGGCTCCCAACTTTACAGTCAAAATGACTTTTGCAAATCATTTAGCCTGATCCTTTCCGGTGGGCCAGAAGTCCAGTCCAATGCTTCTGCCTCTCCTCCCCGACAGTACTTCTAGTTGTAGGGAAGCAAGTGTGGTGGAGGAAGGACTGTTTGCATTGGCCAGACAGGGAATGCCTGCATGAAGCAGCAACCATCTGTCATACAACACAAACATGGAGATTCCATCTAGCTTGAAACACTTAATAAGCTGTCTCAATCAGTGTCCTGAGCAAAATGATAGATCGGTGTGTAGCCTGGGATGGCAGGAAAGAAAGGGACTGGAACACTGAAGGAACATGGCGCAAGGAGAAGATGGGGTCCACGCCAAGAGTGGGAGGGGGCGGGGTCCTCACCACAGGTGGGAGGGGGATGGGTCCTCGCCATGGGTACCTGCTGTGGGTCATACATATGACATCAGGTCTCACAATCATAGGGGTTGAGGGAGTCTGGCTAAAGCTTTCCTTTGTACCTTAGCACTCATCAACTGTAACATGTTAACATGAATCCTGAGCTAATTTATTATTATTGGTTTTTATTTTTTTTTTGAGTCAGGGTTTCTCTGTGTAGTCCTGGCTGTCCTGGAACTCACTCTGTAGATCAGGCTGGCCTCGAACTCAGAAACCTGCCTGCCTCTGTCTCCCAAGTGCTGGGATTAAAGGCGTGCGCCATCACTGCCCAGCTCAACACTGAGCTAATTTAAAGTCACCACCCATTCATTGCTTTCCAACACTGGGCATTAATTAAGTTCTTAAAGGAAAAGTGAATTTTGCTTATGTAGATGCTAGAATTAGAAAATCTGCTTCCGCCGGGTGGTGGTGGCGCACGCCTTTAATCCCAGCACTTGGGAGGCAGAGGCAGGTGGATTTCTGAGTTCGAGGCCAGCCTGGTCTACAAAGTGAGTTCCAGGACAGCCAGGGCTATACAGAGAAACCCTGTCTCGAAAAAAAAAAAAACAAAAACAAAAACAGAAAATCTGCTTCCATGGCGGCTTAGCTAAATTTTTTTAAGACGGGCTTCGTTGAAATGAGGCCAACGCTAACCCACTACACTCATCAGCAACCTCTCACATCTCTTAATTCCAATGATGCATTCCTTCACTTAATCCGACATCTGCCAACTGCCAATATAACCATTCTGGAAAAGAGTAAAGGCTCTGAAGTTAAATAGCTTCTCAAGTTACAGGAGACAGCGTTAGACGTTAGATCAAGCATATGTGCTGAACCAAGTGTTCAGAAGATACTGTTTGTTTGTTTGTGTGTTTGTTTGTGTGTTTGTTTTGAGCCAGATTTCATCTAGCACAAGATGGCTTTGAACCCCATTGGTACAGAGTCTGATCTTGAAGATCTGAACCCCTGCCTTCTAGGATTACAGGTATGTACCACCATGTCGGGGGCATGACTTCCTGCATGCCAGGCACTCACTCTACCAACTGAGCTACATCTCCAGGCCTCCCAAATATTTACTGAGTTGGTGTTCAGTTTGATGATTCAAGTCTATTACAGCTGTCCCCCTGTCCTTGTCCCAGTGGCACCTTTCCAAGATGGCGACCTGCAGCAATAGCAGCAAGCTGCTCTTAAAGTTTTTAGCCTGTGCTAAGTAGAGAACCACAGCTCAAAACTCAAAAGCCATTTTTCACTCTGTAGGTCACTCTGTAGGTGGAAAAGCCATATCCTTGGTCACATAACTTTGGAAACCTACATACAAAGGAGTTACTATTGGTTTACCACTTGTTGAAGTTTTTAAAAACTTCAAGTTGACCATCTTTAGCACAGGATGTGATGGTCTGTAGTACTGCTGTGCAATGGAACTGTCGAACTTTCCGTGTTTTTCTTTTTGAATGAGTTTATCATTCAATATGTCTTTTTGAAATAAAAGTGTTTTGGTTTTCTTTTAATTATATTAGGTTCACGGACACATTATGTTCTCAATGTTTGTAGGTTGCTTGTTTAAAAAAATTTTTCTTTCTCCCACAAAAGAACACCATATAGGGTACCTGTATTACAAGGTAACTTTAGAAAGATCTTTTAAACCTTTGTTTACCCACTGTCTTATAAAAGAACAGTGGTGGTGATAGGAAGAGACTCTCCAAAGTGCAGAGGGTGGCAGGAGCTGGTGGGAGGTGGCAGGAGACAGTATAATTGACAATGTTTTTCTAAGTTCGATATTTACAAGCTTGGAGAATCCTATATATAAATAGAAATTACACAGACCTTCTTGTCATTATAAGGCCTATTTCCCAAATCTCAATATGATAAATGAATGATTTCCCTTAGCAATGGAATTTTAGAGACATTACTGATGCTTCAAATGTAATTTTAACAACTGGATTTGTTAGCAGGAACAAATACAGTAAGACCTAACACCATCTTCAAATGCCCCAGGAAAGTACTTCCATATTCCTTTTGTGTTTACATGGAAATGTAATTATGAGCAAAAGCTGAATCATAGTAAATATAATGAGATTCCATAAAAAGTGGAAGAAGCAACCAAGTATGGGGTGCACTCCTAGAACCTCGGCATGTGGGAGCTGAGACAGGGGGATGTGGGCTTGAGGTCAGCCCAGCCTATGCAGTGAGAACCTGATTAAAACACAGAAGAAGGCATAGCAGACCAGCCGGGCCATGCTCTGGTTCATTTTATAGACAGTTCCAGAAACAAGCATGCAGACGAGCAGTCCCCTTACCTGTACAAAAGCTTTCTGGAGTAGTCCTCGGCGCTCTGCTAGAGGTAGCTCGTTCTGTGCGCCTCCACCTGCCTCAGGCACATGTGGAAGGTCAAAGAACAGATACAGACATTTAACCAGGGTGGAAGGCACTGACATCGTTGTCATGCAGTCCACGGTTTTCTGGAAAACAAACCAACAGAAGTGAGTAGATAGACAGACGGAAACAACCGTGACGGGACAGCTGGGGACAGACAGGAGGATGATCTACCAGCGGTGCTCACATGTCTGTGCCACAAAAAACTCAAACCTGACTGACCAGCAGTCAGTTGGTCATTTGGACAAATTTGCTTCAGTCACATGTTTAGACTGGTTGGCTGGTCATACAGTAAGTCATTTATTAAATGTGCTACTTATTAGGAAGGGGCTTGTTTCAAAGAATATGAACTTCCAGAATGTGAGAAACCCACACTTAATCAGAACAAAAATGAGACTACCCAATTTCCTGGGCATCCTCTCTCCCACAAATGAATAGAACTGTGCATACATCCCTGGATAAATATGATATCTAAAATAACAGAATAAAAAATAAAAATAAAAAATAAGAAGCTAAGCCAGGCGGCATAGGCTGCTATCCTTGCTACCCAGAAAGCAGACACAGGAGACTCCCAAGTCAAAGTTAATCTGGACAACAGGCCAGTCTTGTCAGCTTACTGAGAGCCTGTCTCAAAAGAAAAATCAGAACAGGCCCAGAGGTAAATTTGGGGGTAGAACTCTTGCTCGGAGTCTAATCCTATTACCAAAAATTAAATGAATCAATTAACTGACTTACTAACCACTATTTGTTGGACTACCATGTTTATCTTTATTCTCACGGGGTATTTCTGGGTGGAAGGACATCTGAGAGACAGAGCCATCACCAATACAAATGACACTGGATCATTTTCAAAGATTTGCAAGAGGAAATTATAGACAACCTTTTAGGAATCGTTTCCATATTGCTAAGAAGTATGATGTCATTAACAAAGCTTATGGTGTAGTGTGGCATGAGGTTAGTAGGAACTGGTATCTTCCAATTCACTCGTCTGCTGTCTCATCAAACATATTTATTGACGGGACATGGAAAGCTCCAAAGCTGCGTGCAAACACTGGGAACCCTCCCTTTCAAAGGTCCATACTCTATGAGCATTAGCACATCCATAAGTAACTCCGATATAAATGCCCACCGACAGTGGCAGTGCACACAACCTAATAGGAATGGGAATGACCAACAATGTCTGGAACAAAACAGATAATTACAAATGATTAAAATAAGTAGGGAAAAAAATGCCACCTGAAGATGCACAGGATGTCAGACCGTATGGTGGCATATCTGTAGAACCCCAGAGTCCAAAATGGCAGACACCTGAGAACCACAATAATAATGACTCCTCCGTTCTACGAACAGAAGGTCCACAGGTCCATGATTTATCCCTCAGAGTCAACACTGTACTGCTGATACTAGCACTGCACGGACCTCACTTTACAGAGAGAACAACCGAGTCTCATCGCTTACACAGCCTGCTGCAGGTGCTGGTGGTGGGGGTTAGCTAGCTAAGAGGGTTTGCTCAGTGACCCGTACACATGGGCTCACATTCTCCTAAACTGATGGCTGATACCCAGTATTACCAACAAAACAGAAGCAAAATTCAAATCATCAGACTGGAGTAGCACAGACCATAAACTAGCAGTAGCATCCATGTGGAAACTCATACAGAAAACCACAGGAGGGCTGAAGCCTGACCAAATACAGCAGTGGGCGATGGAGAGAAGAGAAGGCTTCAAGAGCCATGGCTACACACACAGACAGCATCCATTCCTGCTTCTCAACACCCCCACGACACCAGGTGTCTAACAGGTAGTTAAAATCTTTGTCGTTTCTCCAACTTTCCCAGATCCAATTCCTTCACCTACCCCTCAACCTCAAAACATTTAATCCCAGCATTTCTATTGTGGGGGCTACACTCACACGTACACGTAGTCCATCACAGTACGTCACAATACTCTACTGTCTCTCGGTCTCCTATATGTAGAGTCAGGACTGCCACCATCGTGGCCTCATACTGGTGCCAGCAGAAGGCGGCACTCAAACAAAAGTAGCAGCCTAAGGCGTATCACTGAATCTGCTTTTTAAGTGCATCATTTCCCAGTCAAATTATCACTGGCTTCCCCTTCCCGTTATGCAAAGCAGAATGGTTCTCATTTTCATCTCACACAACTTGGCATCTAAACTGGCATCTCCCATTTGTCATCCTTTAAGTGACTAAGGCGCCAATAGACTCTTTTGCTGTTTCTGAGACTTGGTTTCATTACACAGCCCAGGCTAGCCTCTAACTCACTGTCTAGCCTAGGCTGGTCTCACACTTCTCCAACATCCTGCCTCAGCCTCTTGTTTATAAGCGTGCGTCTCTATGCCAGGCTCTTTACTTAGTCTATGCATTTAAGGACGTAGCCCATCTACATTAGTGAGTTTCTATAGTGCTAGTGTTACTGGACAACAGTCCATTCACAATGAGAAGGATCCTAGCATTTATAGAAAGTATTAACATTCAGAAACAATGCAGTGAAGCCATAACACATAGGGTAGTAATTCCACTTAAATGTTAACATCTAAACAGCATATGATGATATGGAACTTTAAACCAAATTTTGGTACTGTGGTGTAGAGGCATTTACAGGTATTAACAGCAGATAGAACGGAGGACTCTCCTAGTTCAGCCATGGTCACTGAAACAGCCATGCCAGGACTCTGATGGTTCCTCGGGTGAGAGGCCACCTCCGCTGGCCTGAGACTCGGGATGTCTGGGATGCAGGGCTTTCTACACTGAAATGTAAGTAGTTCAGGTCCTGAAATCAGGACAAGTTGGTGCGGCAGGTTCTCTACTGGGATGCATAGGTGGAGATGAAACAGTATGCTACAGAGAACATGGCTGTCCCTCCCAAGAGGCCCGAGTGCTGTGCTCAGCCTGTCGAGAGCTTTAAGACTGTAGCTGCTAAAGGTACTCACTGTCTCCGTGGTGACCAGTCACCTTTATGAGTGCCATGCTAATGACCGTGGGCTTTCTAAGTCCACAGAGTGTAGGAAACAGGTACCCATATTAGCTTTCCTTCTGTTAGGTGCCCAGACTCCAGATTTTAGAAAACTGCAAAAGCCTTGGCATCCCAAGGATGTCAAAGGACAAAGGTAAGGTGTGCGAATGGCTCAGTCCTGAATGCATCCAACACGGATGAGGTCAGAGACTTAAAGTCAGGAGAGAGAGAGCCGTCTCCAGAATAAACCATGTAAAAGCATCCACCAGCCTGAAACTCACCACAGTACTATCAGAAATGCTCATCAATAATCCATGCTATTTATTCATTAGCTTATGAGATCACAGGAGTATATTTTTCAAGTCAGAAGTTTCCTAGTGTGACTGAGGCATGTGGGGTGTGCTGGCGACTTCCCTCTGGCTACCTGTGGAATGGCCACCGTCTTGTTGCGTGCTGGGCTCCACTACGGTACGTTTATGTGCATTGCCTTAGCCATGTAATGCCTCATGAATGAAGACATTCAAGACACAGCAGCTCTTGAAGCCATCCTGAGACGCACAGAAGCAGAACCCACAGATCAGAAGCGATTATTGGCAGGACTGAAATCCCGCAGGAGGGCTCAGTGGCCAAACACAGACCCTGCACACTCACCTGACCAGAGGATGCCAGCAGGTTAATTGTTGTTAGGAGCATCCAGCCCCTACTGGCTTCTTCACTCTGATTGATTTCCAGGAACTGGACTATGGCCCGACTTGCAGCCTCTGTAAAATCAAAGAAAAGCCAGTAAATAGGGAAATCCCTTATAAACCTGAAACACCCGTAAAAGGTACCAGGGAAAGGATCGCAAGGGCGCATTTTCGGCAGCATTATTTTTTTCTCTATGAAAAAATTAAACGCAATCTTTTAATGGCTATGTTGGTGGACCTATATATTCTTATATCTCTATGATGGAAATGTAGGAAGGTACTTTAGGGAAAAGACCATGATGACCCCATCAGGAGGGCTGAAGGAGAAGTGCGTCCTAAACTTCAGCTGCCAGGGAAGCAGGCATGCCTAAGGACTGGGGAGGTGAGAGTGGCCAGAAAATGGGAACAAGACATTCAAACAAAAGAGGTACAGAGGACGCAGCTGGACACCACCGAGGAAGGCAAGCAACAAGGCTGTCACCATCCGAAGGGGCCCAAACACAGCCCCGTCACGACCACGGGTGTGATTGGTCAATGTGAAATCACGAAGGCAGGCAAGCCAAAGGCTCGACTCGATCTGGGTAAGATGGAACAAAGGAAGACATTAGCCTGAAAGCGGCACACCGTGGGGCCAGTGACAACGGCAATCACAGGCTAAGAGTGAGACGCTGCCAGGCTTGGTGACCACAGGAGACTCTGGGGGGACAGACTACATGAGAGGAGAAATAGGTATGTGAGCCTTACTCACAGAACTGTAGGCTTAGAACACCTGAAAGTCCATTTAGTCAGTTACGACTTCAGGCTTGCCAGGACTGGCAAGATGGCTCAGCAGGTAAAAGTGCTCATTGCTAAGCATGATGACTGGATTCGAGCAGGACACAGGTGTACTTTGGACACAGGTATAATGTATCACAATAAATCATTTTAAGAGAGAAATCTCTAGACATCCTTTTAACTTTATCAGCAGTTCACCAATTCTAAGATCTGGCACGAATAAAATTTGTCAGGTCTCAGGGGTTCCTGAAGAACCAGAAAGACACCAGAACAGACTTTACACTTCACATGGAAGCAGGAAGCAGGCTAGAACGTAAAGTCTCAGGTATCTTGTTCTTCTTCAGTGTAACACAGTCGAGCGTGTTTGCATAGGTAATAATTCAAATCTTATATACAGTGCTGTGCCGGGCATGCTCATCTGAGTGCACTTGCACTTGAAGAAATATCTGAACAGGAAACATTAAACAATTTGTTCTTACTGAGCCTGAACTGTATAAGCACATTTTCAGGACCCAGGTTCTAGCATGTTCAGTTTTCACAGAACTGGATGAGTTATGTCTATTAATAAGCCCCTTCTGGTAAAAATTTAAAAATGGGCAAGATAAGTAATTTGCCAACAATAAACTCACATTTAAATCCAAGCTGTCTATAGTCTGTAAGAAATCAAGTGAAATGAGACAGACAGACAGACAGACAGACAGACAGACAGAAGGTAGTGGAGAGTTTGGCTGTTCAGGCTCTGACTGTGCAGGCAGGAGGGCCTGAGAAGTCCACGCTAACAACAGAGAAAACAAGAACAGATCATGTGTGACGGCGTGTGTGGATGTGGCGTCTGAACTTAGGAACCTGGCTAACGCAGCTACAGTTACCTGCAGACGTTCTGTATTAGACTGGGGCATCCAACATTTATAGGAAGGAGAGGGACTCAGGGGGGTCCTTTCCTGGGAGATTATGATGGTGGCTGAGATAAAGAGTGTCACTCTCTTCACTAGCAAGCACATTGAAAAGCTGCCAGCTCACCAGAAAACACCCTCCTGCCTGTGCCCAAGCGAGCAATCCTACTTAAATTCAGTGGGCTGGGAAATAGACAGGAAAGCAGGAGGGGTCTTGTGGGAAAGGGGGGTTTTCGGTGAGAGAGCAAAGGGAAGTGATTAAAGCACCCACTCATCTCCACATTCTTAACCCAGAAGGGCTCCTGTCTAAAGGAAATACAGGGACAAAGAATGGAGCAGAGACTGAAGGAAAGGCCATCCAGAGACTGCCCCACCTGGGGATCCATCCCATATAGTCATCAAATGCAGACACTATTGCAGATGCCAAGAACTGCTTGCTGACAGGAGCCTGGTATAGCTGTCTCCTTACAGGCTCTGCTAGTGCCTGTAAGGTGGATGCTTGCAGCCAACCATTGGACTGAGCACGGGGTCCTCAGTGGAGGAGATAGGGAAAGGACTGAAGGAGCTGATGGGGTTTGCAGCCCCATAGAAAGAACAACAACATCAACCAACCAGACTCCCCAGAGCTCCAGGGACTGGACCATCAACCAAAGAGTGTACATGGAGGGACCCATGGCTCCAGCCACATATGTAGCAGTTGATGGAACACAGTACTGCCACTAAGAGTGTGCTCAGTAAGTAGCTGCCAACAGGCAGCCTGATCAGAGTATAGGAAAGATGTCACAGGGTTTCACCCAGATCCAACTCACTGTGGGTAGCTGGGCTTCCACAACGTTAAGGAAGGGGAGAAAAGAGCTTGTATCTAACAAAGTAGAGACAATTTCATTATACTGAAAAGAAAAAAAAGACCATCACTTGGCAACCCACTTCAGCAACTGTAGCTTGAAAAATTGTTGTAAAAATTGAAATGAAATTATTTCTTGCAAGGCAACAAAGAAGCCACTGAAACGGCTCAGGAACCATATGCCTCTTTCCCTCAGAGGAATTAAACAGATGCAAGGTAGACATGTCCCCAGGTAGCTAACACTCCTGACCAAAGCAGACCAAACACATTCCTTATAACTGGGTACAGTTATTTTAGACTGTGTGCCTCCAATTTCAGAATGCAACATCTTTAGAATCTGACTTGTACTTCTCAAGACTGAGCGTGTCTAGTTTAGCATGCTGGCACATGACCTAACGACTATGCCAGTCAATGTCCTCAGTATTACCCACAAAGGAGAAAAAAGATTTTTTTTTTTTAAGACAGGATTTCTCTGTGTAGCCCTGGCTGTCCTGGAACTCACTCTGAAGATCAGGCTGGCCTCGAACTCAGAAATCCACCTGCCTCTGCCTCCCGAGTGCTGGGATTAAAGGCATGCACCACCACACCAGGCAAGAAAAAAAACAGACTTTTAAAGAAAACTTTACAAGCCAGAGCATTGCCCTTTTTCCAGCGTAGAGGGCCGAAGGCCATACACACACACAGGTTTTGCATACATTTAGAATGAACACTATTAACTTCAAAGGAAATGGTAAAATGTGTTTTCTCACTGTTATTCAAAACACTGTCAGAGCTGGGCGTTGTGGCGCACGCCTTTAATCCCAGCACTCAGGAGGCAGAGGCAGGCAGATTTCTGAGTTCAAGGCCAGCCTGGTCTACAAAGTGAGTTAGTTCCAGGACAGCCAGAACTATACAGAGAAACCCTGTCTCGAAAAAACCAAATTAAAAAAAAAATTATTAAAAAAAAAAAAAAAAGACTGTCAGATACTAACACAGGATGTTAAAACCAAAACATCAAAAATGTACTTTTGATTTTAAACCATTAGTACTTTGGGCTTATTACATTTATCTGTACAATAATCAGCATTTATACTTGAAAGGGATGAGTAGTTTTTTATTTGTTTTATTTATTATTATTATTATTAGCAAGATTATGGTGTGTGCATGTGGACACGTGTGCAAGGCCTTACAAAGCATGAATAAAGAAGTTAGAAGACAATTTTGGGAGCTGGCCCTCTCTACAACCATAGGTTCCACTGACTGAACTTACATCGTCAGACTCTTACCAATCTTGTTGGCTCTCTCTGCCTTAGCTTTGAGAGAGGTTCTCACGCAGCTTCAACTAGCCTTGCTCACCTGATCTCTCTGCTTCAACCCTGATGGTCATGCCTGGCAAGGATGTGTTTTTTTATATTTTGTCTGACAGTGAACATTAAGAGACTCTTCGTGATTTAAAAGCACTGCGAGGGAAGGGGCCAGCCATGATTCGGTAACAAATACTCATGCTCTGTGGGAATGACAAGTAAAATAGTGAAAATAAAAAGAACAAAGTCAGTATAATCCTTCATCATATCTCTTCAACACCTTTGTTGAACAATTCTCTTGGAGCAGGTAGGAAAGACCTAAGTTACACCAGCAGTAGGGCGCAATTGGTGCTGGGCTTTGAATCACATATCCGAACCGATGAAAAGGTCTAGATGCCTTTGTGGCTGGATGATATGGAGAAATCCCAAACTTCCCTGATAAACGAGTTATCAGGTTAGAGAGAGAGCCTAGTGGCTCATGACACATACTGCTCTTAGAGGACGTGAGTTCAACTCCCAGCACCCACATAGGAAAGCTCACAACTACCTAGGACTCCAGTTTCTGGGGTTCATCTGCTATCACATGCAAAAACACCCCCCCACACACACACAGGGAGCTACAGACAATAATCTTAAGCATCAACAAGAAATATATTACATCCTCACACAACAAATGTAGACAGAAGAACCTTTCACTTTAACCTGCCAGTTTCAATATACTGTCATTTACAAAGGGATCCCCCACTTTTTATTTAAGGAGGAAGCAGGCCGTGTAAGCATAAACTTCCAACTTTAAGACTTTCTGTCCAGGCTGAGGATGTAGCTCAGTGACACTTAACAAACCTAAGTGGAATGACGACTTAAGGGTTTTAGCATCAGTGAAGACACAGATTAACTCAACTCTGAGATATAGCAAGTAATATAAACCTCACCTTTGCCACTGCATTATCAAGAGAAACAGAAGGGGAAAAAAAAAAAAACAAAACTGAACATGGAGACAGTAGAGCTTGGATTAGGTTAACTAAGGCAAAGAACGTACACAAAGACACACAGACAAATGAATGAGTTCCAGAAGACAAATTTAGAGCAACTGGTGAAGTGGACTCCCTTCCTCCCGCCGTGAAGTACCCTGCAGGCCGCCGTCAAGTACCCTGCAGGCACAAGCTCCTCATCCCAATCATGCTTCAGAATGATGGTGTGAGTCAAATTAATAGTCTTACTGCATTCATTTTATTAATAGATTAAAAAGAAGCCCTAAATAGCCTTGGCTATCTCACAAAACAAACAAATAAAATTAAAAGAAAAAAAAAAAAAAAGAAAGATCTGTAAAGTTACAGATTTCTGCAACCTCTATACTTGCTTCTTTTTATGTGCCACATGTGTACACCTTGGGGATGAAACTACCTGACGGTGTTATGGCTCTGAACGCCTTGGAGCACAGCACAATACTTTTCAGGTTGGAAAGAAAGGCAGGAATGTGTAACTGGGATCCAGGACAAGTCTCTAACCCCATCGCTGGAGGACTGAGCCATCATCACCAGCCTCTCTATACCAGCATGGTACCACTGGGGACTGCACTACTGGGTTTAACTAGGGCCTTGGCATGTAGTGATGTCATCCACACATGACACACTGAAGATGTAACTAACTGTACACAGTAAACTCTTAAGAAATCTAAATAAGCTTTACGATGTTAAAGCTAAATGAACATACAGAATATGGTAACTATATACCTTAGAATCCCTTAACAATCAGATGCCAGCAATGGGAAGAAAATGAGGGGCATCCTGAGACGTTTGCGTTATTGCACTGTATTCTTGTATTATTCTTGCTATGTCCTGAGGGGGGCAGGTTATAAACACTTCAAAATTAAATATCTGTGTAACTATTACCGTAGTTAAAAGTGAAACACACTCTCTATTTAAGACACCTGTCATCTCACCCAAAAGATTGTCTTATGCATATAAGATCTTCAAGGGAGCCAAAACAAATGTGCATATAGTTAGCACCACGACTTCCCACAGACAGTTCAGCGTGAGAGGATATCAACAGTGAGGACAGAGAAGCCAGTGAAATAAGTCTGGGACGTTTCCTAATCTCAGGTGTCATGCCGGACAGAAAATGCAATGGCCAGAGCTAATGTCACTGAGAAATTTCCCTTCTTGCTACCCATCCACAGCCATACAAATCTTACATCACAAATCTTTGCTCTGACAAAATTAACTAGAACAAGAGTGTGTGCTAAGAGAGGAGTCAGTCGCCAGGCAGTGGTGGCGCACGCCTGTAATCCCAGCACTCGGGAGGCAGAGGCAGGCGGATTTCTGAGTTCGAGGCCAGCCTGGTCTACAGAGTGAGTTCCAGGACAGCCAGGACTGCACAGAGAAACCCTGTCTCGAAAAACCAAAATAAAATAAAATAAAAAGAGAGGAGTCAGTCCCACTTTGGGTGCAGGAGGGAATGAGGTCATACACTTTAACCGTCCCTTTCATTAGATGCTTTTCAGGTACTAATGCAATCAAAGCTGTCTCTGTTTCAAATCTAGCCATTGAATAACATATTGTATCGCCTCACATGAATGGAATAAATCCTCATTTAAAGACATTCTAATTCTCCATGGACTAAGATGAACATCTCAGATCATGTATGTAACTCTAATTGCTGAAGCCAGTGCTCTGGTCTGAGCTGCCATGCCCCTGTGATGCTCCACACAGATGGGGCATCTGGGAAGGAAGCAGGCCAGGATGTGGTCCTGAGGGTGAGTCCTTCACAATGGGATGAGGACTCACACTAGGAAAGTCCTGAGCGCTGGCTCGCTGGCTCTCTCTCAGCTGAGCTCAGGGAGAGAAGAGAGCCATCTGTAAAGCAGAAAAATCACCAGTACATAAGAACAAAGCAGAAACCTAAGCAGAAAGTGCACAGCCTCCTCTCCCCCAAGGCAGATGTGGCTTCTAAGCAGAGTCTGAATAATTCTCTGGGAAATCTTTCTTTCCCTAAGAGAAACATCACCAATGATAGGCTCAGCAAGACAACCTTACTCTGATCTCATGGTACCAGGTTACCAGCCACAACCAGGACTCTTTGTCAAAAGGAGGATTGATCCAGTTCTTGCTACAAGATTGTCCCAGATGACAGTCTCCCTGGGCTCCTGCAGAATGACCTTGCTGGCCTATCCCTTGATTTAGGGTTCCTGGGGCTGGTTTGAAACACATGACCACAGGCAACTTACAGAGGGAAAAAGTTCATTTCCTCTTTGGCTCCTAGGCAGGAGTCCATCAGGCAGGGGAAGTCTGAGGAACTCAAGGCAGGAGACAGAAACAAAAGCCTGGAGGAATGTCCTTTACTGGCTTGCTCAGCCTGCTTTCCTATACGATCCAAGACCACGGGGTACAGGGGTGGCATTGCCTTTTAGAGAGTCGCTTGCCCTCCACTCAGTGACCTTCCCACATCAATCATTAATCAAGAAAGCACCCCGCAGGCCAATCAGTGAGACTCTGCTCTCAACTGAGCTCCCCTCTAGCTGGAAAAAACTAAACAGAACAGCCCGTAAGTTGCTTATGGTGTAATAGGAAACTGACACACACACACACACACACACACACACACACACACACACACACACACACACACCCCATACTCATGAAGCTGAGAAACAAAAGAGTACTTTGGAAGAGTGAAAAATGTCTTGATTACAGCAGTGGAGAACATTGCACCAAGGAAGTAGGACTTAATCCAGGCTGGCAGTGAGAGAAACTGAGGTGAGGACTGTCCTTAAGGGAGGAGCTCAGTCAGGACAGGAATGCAAACACAGTCATCTATGCGGACAGCGAAAGATCATTTAGATCAAAATACAGGAAGGAAGCAAGAATGGAGAGGAGAACCTGGGGTGGGCGGACTGTAGACTGGCCGGCTCCCTCCCACGGAATTTCAGCAGCACCTTTAGAGAGCAGCCCCCCCCCCCCCCACCGCCCACTTAGGTCTGCTTCTGTAAGTACCTGTGGATTTGTTTGAAGCTCTCCTCCGGATCTCCGTCACCATTAGTCGGGAGACTTGCGTTGTGAACTGCAGAAGGTCAGAAAATTTCTCTGTCATTGTGCTTGGAGGAGCATTTCCAAAAACCTGTGAATGAGAGAACACATTTCATGAGGTACCGTCCCATTGTTGTTGTTGTTAATGATGATGTTGTTGTTGTTGATGTTGTTGTTGTTGTTCTTCTTCTTCTTTAAATTATCAAGTTCAAAATGTGATGTAAATTGAAGATCATTTCCTCTGGTCCTGTTCACACCTAAAGATCATGGCTTTTGAAAGATCACATCTGGCCACATGTCTTTATACATACAAACTAAGTCAGGTGGAAAAGTCTCACTAACAAACCTCGGAAAACACAACCATTCTCCGAGGAAATCTGAGTGAGACCTTCACGAGACGTCACGATCCGGGGGCGGGGGGGGGGTGTCTTCGATGGGAAGAAGCAGGGGCTGAAGGACACTGAGCAGAGCTCACCCCCCTCATTCGATATTTCACAAGTTTCTGAGTTCTAACCACAGTCATCCCTAATACAAGGCTGTCATGAGAATGACAAAGCTGTGTATAGGAAGCCCATAAACGAGCTTGCTTTCTCAGAAACTTAGGACAAATGAACTGTGGAATAAATAATTCTTACAGTAAGCTGCTGTGGGCTCAGCAAAGAGGGATGGAATGAAAGCCAGACAGCCCATCTGAAAACTGAGAGACACTGCATGGGAATATGTCTGTTAGGCTGTCATAACAGATCCCATTTATATTATAGTATTCAATATTATCAATATCCCACTGTCACTATGAAGAGATCGCAGTTCACATACTTTCCCAAGCTAACACCACACCATGCTTTTGCAGGAGCGCTCCCTAAGGAAGACTGGTTGTTTATACACAGACTGTTCCTACAAGTACTGCCTGAGGCCGTTAAAGGAACACTGGGGCTGACAGGGACTATACATATATATATATGTATGTATTGTGTGTGTGTGTATATATACATATATATATATATATATATATATATGTGTGTGTGTGTGTGTGTGTGTGTGTGTGTGTGTATGTATGTATACGTACACACACACACACACACACACACACACGAATGACACAACTATACCCCAGCTCAGGAAGCTGGGACGGGGAGCCCGGAGGCCAGAGCAGTCTGTGTCACATAGTAAGACGTTGTCTCAAAACCAAAAGCAAACCAAAAATAAACCAGCAAATAAAGAGGCAGAGCAGCACAGAGGGACCCATATTGTGCTCACTGGTCTGGCTCAATTAGTGAAAAGGAAAAGCTAGTTAGTCACACTCCTCCTACCCAGTCTTTCTGAGACAGACACGTCATATGTGTATACTGAATGGATGTGGATGTCTCAGGACCTGTCATACGTGAATGCTATATGTACATGGACTTTTTCATACAATAATAAAAGACTTTATTCCATAGAGCCTAGTAACATGCAGAAAACCTCACAATATCATTTTAACAAAAGGCGTTTTCCTACATCCTTACATAGATACTGCTTCAAATTAGGCTAAACATAACAGAAACTGTGCAAAGGCTACTCTGCTCAAGGGGTAGCCTGTCCCAGCAACTGCACAGGAGGAATTTTTACAAGTTCAGAGAACAGCGTGCATTTACAGAATTCCTCAATTCTTTCCTGATGCTGGCTTGCTTTTTCATTTGTCTGTTTTGTTTTTTGAGACAGGGTTTCTCTGGGTAGCCCTGGCTGTCCTGAAACTCAACTCTGTAGACCAGGCTACCTCAAACTCAGAGATTCACCTGCCTCTGCCTGCTGAGCCCTGGGATCAAAGGCATGGCCACCAGACCTGGCTTTTATTCCCCTGCTACAGTTTTTAAAACTTAAAAACAGTGATTTATTCATATGTATATGTTTTGTCTGCACTTGTGTATATGCACTGTATGCATAAAGACACGTTTGCCTGGGGTCTGTGGAGGCCAGAAGACTGCACCAGATGCCCCGGAACTGGAGTTATCGTCTGTTGAAAACTGCCATGTGGGGCTGGAAACTGAGTCTGGGATCTCTGCAAGAGAAGCCAGTGTCCTTAATCACTGACCTATGTCTCCAGCCCCTCACTGACCCACCTCTCCAGCCTCTCACTAACACACCATCTCTCCAGTCCCCTGCTACGAGTCTTTGACAAAAGAATTCCTTTAGCTAAATCTATCACCTGTTAAATAAGATGCATAGCTCCCTCTTTTTGTGATACTTGTGTCCGAGCTCACAGCTTCAAGCATGCCAACCAAGTAACTATCAGCTGGGCTACACTGCAAGACCAATATACCTCAACAAATTACCAAAAAAAAAAAGATATAAATTCAAACACCTATCAACAATACACACTTGAATTCTTACCAATTATAAGAGTTGAAGAGAGTTTATAAAAGCAGTCGTTTCTTCTAGAGCACAAGAACACAGTGACTCAAGCCAACGTGGATTTTATTGCTTAACTTTCATTAAGAAATCTTTTCAAAAGATTCAAAAGTATTCACAAATAGTTCCTGACCTCTGTCTATGTGCCAAGCAGTGATCTAAAAGTTGTAAACACACGGTAAATGAAAACTATACTCTAGATTCCAGTATCCACGTTCACACTTCAATCCAGATGACAGATGGTAAGTAAATTAACTTAAAAATTATTATTATGGCCCAGTTCACCCCGTAGTAACTGACTGACTAACTAACTAACTAACTAACTAACTAACTAACACACACACACGAATAGCACATAGACTATAATTTTACAGTTTATACTTTTATAATTTATGCCTATAATCCTATGGCCTGGGAGTTTTGGAACTGCAAAGAGAATTCTGCTTCAAAAACCAAAATAACTATTAAAGCTAGGGGTCGGTCTAGCTCAGTGGCAGGCTTGCACTTAGAATGTAGGAGTCCCTGGGTTCTACCCCTACTACCAAAAATAAACAAAAATATTGAAATTAAGATTAATGTAAGGAGCTAGAGAGATGGCTCAAGTATTAAGAGCATTCACTGCGCTGGCAGGGGATCCAAGTTCCGTTCCCACATTAGGAGGCTTATCATCACCTAGAATTCCAATATCAGGGTACCAATGGGGTCACAGTGTAGAGAGAGAGGAAGAGTCCGGGTGGCCTAGACCAAGGTAAAATGGAAGAAACCAGCAAGTAAAACCTCAGTGTGGGGAAGATGGCCACACAGGGGGCCACAAACAAAAAGTGTGTTCTTTGTACCTGACTACAGTATCTCCATCCATAAACACCAGGTATGTTTCACCACCTTCAACCAAATGTGTGTTGGGAAGGACGGAGCGTGGAGCTGCGAGGAGACTGGGGTTCTTGTCACGTGCTCTCGAGTGCTCTCTCGGTCTCTCCTTGTCTCCTTCTCTCTGTCTCTCTGTGTGCATCTCTGTCTCTCTGTGTGTGTGTCTGTCTGTCTGTTTATCTCTTCTATCAGTTGGCATCTGTCTCTGTCTCCCCTCTCCCCACCCAATCTCTCTCTCTCTCAGAAACTTTTACTCAAGGATTCCCACCCATCAAGGGAGACAATCAAGAAGGAGACTCAAGCCGGGCGTGGTGGCGCACGCCTTTAATCCCAGCACTTGGGAGGCAGAGGCAGGCAGATTTCTGAGTTCGAGGCCGGCCTGGTCTACCAGGACATCCAGGGCTACACACAGAAACCCTGTCTCAAAAAACCAGAGAGACTTAAAGTCAGCACATTTCATACAAAAAGCATGGTTTTATAATAAATTTGTGCTATTTGTGCCCCAGACGGTGGGTTAGGGGGGGATGACAGATCTGAGGAACATAAACTACCTGA
This sequence comes from Mus minutoides, assembly GCA_902729485.2. Taxonomy (NCBI): domain Eukaryota; kingdom Metazoa; phylum Chordata; class Mammalia; order Rodentia; family Muridae; genus Mus; species Mus minutoides. The sequence goes on from LR749532.1 coordinate 1,840,037, forward strand.
TAACACATTCAATAATAACAATACTTGGAGACAACAAGGATCTACATACAGTGTTTCTAGCAGGGTTTAAATGCTTAAGACAGCATTAAATAAGAGTCTAATTAAACTACAAAGCAGGGGCAGTTACCCTCCTCCCTTCACAGCTAAGGGAATTAAGTTAACCTATGCCACACACACAGAGAACAAGACTACAGATGAGGCCACTCTGATTCTGACAAGCACTCAGTATGGTTTTCTCAATTAAACTCTGTCTGAGCCCTACTCCTGTAACTCTGCATACACTATGCCTTTAGGGAGATGTAACAGAACTTAACTTGGTATTAATAGTTATTTTAATGGGTTAGTTTTTAATCTTAACAGGGTCATGAATCAAATCCAGGATCTTGCACATGTGACAGACATGTTATTCCCTAATCCTTCTTAAAACAGTAATTTTTAATATCTGCATAGATGTTGAAAACTTTTCCTAGCACTTGAACTAAAATAAATATTTCTGACACATTCATAGAAAATAAATTAATGGTATTATTTAACAATATGCATAAATTGGGATCCCAGTCTATATTTGTTATTGAATGGTATTATTAAACAAGAAAGAAATATAGAGAATAAAAGAAGTTGGAATGTTTACAAAACCTTCTACATATGTACAGTATGTACAATACTGACCAATAGTCCTTAACCAACTGTTATGGATATAAAAATGCAACAAAACACATAATCTGCTTGAATTTGAGATCTTTTTCTTACCTGAATCTAAACGTGTGTGGCCCTGTCTAAAGTCAACAATTTTAAAAGCAAACGTCACTTGTAAGAGATTTGGACAGTCTTCAACTTGGATACTTCTCAAATAAAAGCTGGAAATACTTTCAAAAGCAAGAAGAATTTCTTGAGGATCAAGTTCATAAATATTAATTTCAAAATAAGACTATGATGATATGCTATAATAATTAACAATGGCCTTTTATGAAATTTCAGACCATAAAAACCTATTCATTCCGAAAAGTTTTGTTCTGAGTATTTTTTTTTTTTTTGGTGAGGTTATTCTCTTGGACATAAAGGTTAATTATTTTTTAGAATGCCAAGTAAATATCACCCTCTGTTCTCGGACTCCCCCTAATCTTATAGTCTGAGATGAGGATAACAGCAGTTGCCCTGCAGGACCACGACAGAGGTCGCGGGAGGCATTTCAAGCAGTGTGCATAAAGCCTGGCCCAGGAAAAAATACTCAGCACATGTCAATACCAACCCATGTCTTAAGAAGTAAAGAGTCACACACTGAAGTAACACTCACAGGCAAACGTTAGAAGCTCTCTGTACAGAGATATGGCCTGTCTCCAGCCATATCATGCTTTAGAAGCTTTCTGTAAGAGGAGCCTGTGTCCAGCCATATGAAGCACAGATTAGTCAAAGTCACACACACACACACACACACACACACACACACACACACACACAAACCCAACTCATTTTCATAAACACTGTATGAACTGGTTGGCCATAACGCTGTACTAAGTCATTCAGTTCACCAAGAATATTTCCTGTTAGCGGAGAATATTCATGGGTAAATGGCCAAACATTACTAAACAAATAACTATCAATTTGTAGATTTTTTAGAAATGGAAATTTGTGCTTGTTAATGTTCATGAAATGAATGTAATTTGGAAACTTTAATCAGCCATAATTGTATAGAAATTATATTCAATCCTTACTTTACTTGGGAATTTCCTAGTAAGCTAAGTGTACCTCTATGGTAGGACATTTGCCTAAGCATACACACACACACACACACACACACACACACACACACACACACACAGATGGGGGGTGGGGGAAGAGGGAGACAAAGAGACAGAGACAGAGACAGAGACAGAGAGAGAATACCAAACCTCTGGTGGTCAAATAACTCATCATACAGGGGTTTAGGGAACTGCATATGCCAGTACTTCTAATCAGGCAGAAGTCAGCTATCACGTCAGAGTTCATGTTGAACACAGAGCTCAGAAGCGAGCTGGCAGGTAGCTCAGGGATACACTACTTGTCTAGCACACAGGAGGCTCTAAGTTCCGACCCAAGGAACCACAATAGAAAAGCTGAAAGCAATTCTTGTAACTGCTTTAAACAATTACTGTGCCTTTGAGATACTCATCGTCTGAGAGAAGGGAATTATCTTACACTACTCAATAGACAGTAGAGTATCATATGTTTTTTTTTAAAAGAAAACTATGAAGTAGAAAACCCAGAACTTATAATGTTCTTGTAAGTTTTACTGGTTCCAGTAAGATTGATGACTTTCCTGAACAGGGCTAGAACCCGTGGCCTGCTCACAGCCAATTTCTACTCCCATTTTTTTTTTTTAATTAACCATTTTATTCTTTTTCTTTTCAAATGACATCCCCCTTCCCTGGTACCCCTCCACAACCCCCCCATCCCCTCCCCTTTGCCTTTATGAGGGAGCTCCCTACCCACCTACCCACTCCCACCTCACCGCCCTAGCATCCCCCTATGCTGGGGCATAGAGCCTTCAAGGTACCAAGATCCTCTCCTCCCACTGATGCCAGATAAGGCCATCCTCTGCTACATATGCAGCTGGAGTCATGGGTCTCTCCACCTGTACTCTTTGGTTGGTGGTTGAGTCCCTGGGAGCCCTGGGTGGTCTGGTTAGTTGATACTATTGTTCTTCCTATGTGGTTACAATCCCCTTCAGCTCCTTCAGTCCTTTCCCTAGCTCTTCCTTTGGGGTCCCAGGGCTCAGTCTGACAGTTGGGTGTGTGTATAAGCATATGTATTGGTCAGGTGCTGGTATAGCCTCTGAGGGGACAGCCATACCAGGCTCCTGACAGTATTCTGCTCCCATTTTTACATGGCCGTTTTAACCCTCTCCCTCCTCAAGCTCCTACACTACCATCTCCTCCCTCATCACTCTTGGTAGACAGCAAAGAGAGAAAGCATGTTCTGTGAACATATTCACATTTTCATTCTCTCTGTATTCTATCAAGCACAACCCAATAGATGCTGTGTGGGCGAATCCTTCCCATGCTCCTCCATCCCAGCTACTCTGACTGAGCAGTAGGAAATCCCAGAGCTATCTCCACTACAGGACCGTCTAGACAGGGTGCAGTGAGAATACAGTCACCTCCGAGGGCCTCTACAATCTCAATACTCAGGAGTCACTACTGCCTCTCCCTCTCCACACAATCCTAGGCTCACTATCCAGTCTACCTACTCTAGATCCCTGGAGGACATTTTCTGCCAAAGGCAACAGGAAGCTAAGGTCTCCAAGCAAGGTCTTCTCCGACAGTACCACACACCCATATTCACACCAGCGGTTCTGTCTTCCGTGGGATCTCGGTGACTACTGCACACTGCTTATCCACCCACCTGTAACCTGACGCCGTGCTCTTCCCGCCTTTGATCTAAGTTTATTGTCCTTTTTTATAAAATGATCAAGCCTGAATATTCCTAACCTCCAAAAAGTAGTAATAATAATAAAACCCCTAAATCTCACGTGCTGCCGGGTTTTTGCCTACTTGATACAAACTACAGTCATCTAGAGAGAGCATCCATGCGGTGGTCCCTGGGTGTCTGTGGGGCACTGTCTTAATTAATGCTTGACGTGGGAGGGCCCACGCCACAGTGGGTCCTGAACTATATGTGGAAGCAGGGTGAGCAAGCTACTGAGCAGCCTCTATGGTTCCTCCTCCTGCTCCTGTGGGAGTTTTCCTCCACTGACTTCCTTCAGGGACCCACTGTGATCTCTAGCCTGACTCAGCAACTTCCTTGTCAAGACCTTCCAACTTCTTTCTCACACAAAGTGCCCAACCTCAAGTGTTTTGTCACAGGGACACCAGGCTAACAGAACTTCTACCAGTATCGGTTGCTAGAATTTCTTTCGAACCCAGCAAAGCCTAGTACATTCCTTTCTTCTCCCATTCACTCCTCAACCCACTGCCTTCTAGCGCCACTTCAGACTGTGTCTGCTTAGCCAGGTTAGCCTCTGGGCACGCCTGTGATGGCTGTCTGCTTAGATTGGCCTCTGGGCAAGCAGGTGAGGGCAGTCTGCTTAGGTTAGCCTCTGGGCATGCCTGTGAGGGCAATCTGTTTAGGTTAGCCCATGGACACACCTGTGAGGGCTGTCTGCTTAGGTTAGCCTCTGAGTGTGCCTGAGAGGGATTCTCTAGTTTATACTGACTGAGGTAGAAAGACTTACCATAATTGAGCAGCACACAGGAAAGTGTGTGGAGCATTCATCGCCCCCTGCTTCCTGACCATGAATGCAATGTGATCAGTTTCCTCAAACTCCTGCCATTGTAATCTCTGCACCATGACAGCCTGTGACTTTAAACTGTGAGCCAAAATGAATGTTGTTTTTCTTAAGTTATGTTGGTTGGGAAACGAGAAAAGTAACCACTTCAGGTGGATGACCTTATTTTTATTTTACAGCCCAGAAAATGAAGATGACTGCCTCGCTCCAAGTGCAATACACATCTGAAATCCGGACTCCAGCACAGACCAAAGACAAGAAGTAATACAGAAAAATTGGAGATTAGGTAAAATTTTACATACTGAATATGAACTATCAACCTCACTCCACAACACAAGAAAACACTTGTATTAAGCTGATAAAAACTCCTGCTTCCTAAGATAAGAGCACAGTCAAGAAATAAGCACTGTGGATATTATGACTGGGAGGGATCTCAACTGTAGAAGCCAGATAACCCAGCCGCACCATCTCAGCACGAGAGCTCCCAATTTACTATACACAAAATTTCCCAAGTATTTTCAGTATCTCATCCTTAAATATCAGAGCATAAGATTAGGGGAAAAGGACAGCCTACAGTTTCTAGATGATATACCAACAGAGAGAATAATAGAGAGATGGAGTGAGCGAATCAGAAGCTAAGGAGGGAAAGGACAGGAGACAGAGTGGAAGGAGAAGGAGATCTCGGAAGGGACAGAGCTGGGGGGCGATGGGGTGAGACATCATAGGCGTGTGTTAGAGAGATGGAGTCAGGAGGGAGGGAGAGAGACAGAGACAGAGACAGAGAGGGGGGGGGAGAAAGGGGCCAGGAGCACAGAGAGACCAGAGAGAAGAGGGTGAGAGGGGAGGGGAATGGGGAGAGAAGAGGAGGAGTAGGCAGGGAGGAAAGAGTTAGAAACTAAAGAGATTAGGACATTAGAGAGCAGGTCTGAAGGGGCAAAGGTGACGCACCCCAAGATTCACTTTTGCAGGACACTGACTCCTCAGCCAGAGCCAATACACACTGAAGAGTCATTAGGCACAACTGCTTGGAGAAGGGGAGAGAGGAGTGTGAGGCAGGGGGACTAGAGTGTGTGAGGCAGGGGGATTGAGTATCTGAGGTAGGGGGATTGAGTTTGTTGTGGTTGGAAGGGGCAGGAAGCAAGTTCTCACAATTAGAAAAGGACAGTGAGGTCAGTGCCATAAAAACCTGTTAAGAGCTCCATGAGAGCAGCATTAGTGGACATCGACAGGAGCTCCAAGCCCACCACAGAGCTCCTAAACTTCTCAAAGATACACACCCACAAACCTTTGGTTCATACCAAGAAGTCATTTTAAAAAGTTGCAACAAAATCATTTTGTGCTGTAATAGCAATACATGAGTCTCCTTACATTCTCTGTAGATAGCAACTATCCCCTTATGGGATGTGTCAGAAATCCAGCTGAACAGAGCACACTGTGGTGGCTTTTTCCTTTGAGATGTTCTCACTATATAGCCCAGGCTAGCCTGGGACTCAGAGTTCCACCTGCCTCCTGAGTGCCAAGGTTAAAGGCAGCACCACCATGCCACCTGTGACAACTTCAAAGCTTACAAAGGCAATTGCACAACCGAGTAACACAGGACAACTGACAACCTTGCCTCTTCTAAACCCAGCCACTTTCCACGTCAGGGCTGAAGAGTCAGCCTCTCTCATTATAGATATGGAAAGGAAAACAAATACTTTGGAGCCGTGGCTCTCACTCTGTAGCGCAGGCTGACCTATCTTCTCAGTCTCTCCCAGGAGCCATGACTACAGATGTGTGCTCAACATCTGGCTTACAGCAAACCCAGAAACAAAACAGGTCCCATGCTATCGCCCACCGGTGGCCTCCTGGAAGGAACACTTTGGCGAGCCAGACTTACCCTGTTAAACACTGGCAACATCATGTATAGCTTCTCCTCCTGCTCCTTCTGGGTCATATGCCTCGGAGGGTGGCACAGCTCGGTGAAGAGCCGGCGGAGGTGCATCAGGCCTAAGGCGTTGTCCTGCGGGCTGCACTCCTCCTGCCGAGGCCGCCCCATGATCCTCTTCACCATGTTCATCTTGGCTGGTGGGTGAAACACACTACTGTTTCTGTAAGGAAAATGTCAAGACATGAAGAGTCAATATGTCCCCGCCTTTGCCTTGACTAAGCCAGCATGTGAGAATTTTAAATAGTCCTATGACGGGCCAACAGTCTGCCGCTTCTTTAAACGCAGAGAGGCAGGGTTGATGAACCCCCAGAACAACCCTATGAACCATGCAACCTCAACTCCATACTGATTCCCACAAAATTTATATACAATATAATGGGGCAAATAAAATCTGCTTCCCCATCCATTTAATATCAAGTGCAAACCATAAAGGGATCAGCAACCTTGTTGCCCTGTGTGGCTTACAGCTAAGTACATGCAGAAGGAACAAAACCAGGAACCTACAACACCTAAAATCAAACCCACAAGTTTTCTAGTTTCAATTTTAAATTGTCGTGATGTGAAGGATTCTGTGCATGTGACGAACCATTTGTTAGTCTGAAAACACACAAACTAAGTGGAATGGTTTCCCCTTACACATTATAAATATAAAAAGATTGATCATAGGACTGAAGACCACTTTCTTAAACTGTGATTGGAAACCTTTGTTAGGTCTCATCAACTCATCACAGTCATAGACATTTTTATTTTTTTAAAGAACTAGCAAAGAAGCCACTGGTGCATGTGGTAAGTAAGGGTGGCCACTCCCCGACGACGTATGTTTTAGGTTAGGAAGCATGCATGCATACTGTGCAGCTATGAAACATCCATCCCTCACTGGACCCAAGGCAGTAAACTAACCACTGTGTGCAAGAATCTGTGGACGCAATCATACTTTCAAAAAGCATCAACAACCATCCAGTTATTTCCAACTGTGCCGGGAATTAGCTGATCTCAGACCCAATGCCAGGAAATCTCACAAAGGAGTCAGGAAGGCTGGAAGAACATGATGGATCAGGGGAATCTGGGTGAAACGAAGTTTCTTCTTAGTCTGCAAGCAAGTAGCCATGCCTGCTTTAATTTTTGCTGCGGTTACATGAACCTGTATACTACCCCTCAGGAAAAGAAAGGCTATGTCTGAGCAGGAATTTACCTAATATGTGACACTCGCCGGTTTCTTAAAACTTTGAGAACAAGGATCTGAAGCACGGTGCCCTGGAGAACTGTGTCTGACCACAGGTTTGCACTTGGCACTCTTATCTGCCCCAGCTCTGCCTTGGGCTGTGCTGTGTGTGTGTGTGGAAAGCACTACTGTGCAAAGCACGATCAGTCTTATAGTCAAGGGCAACAAAGAGCAACAAAGAGGGCTTGGATGCAGGCAAAAGACTGAAAATAGTTACCTACAAAGTAACAAAGAAAAATGAGCCCAGTTCAGGGATGTCTAACAAACTCATAAAAGTATAACTTAAGTCTGCCCAATGTTAGTAAAAAGGTTTCAGCATATACACCCAAAAGGCCTACTGATGTGCTAGTATGTTCTGGCCCTGAAAACCTCCAGGTCAGAAGTAAACGTTAAAGTGATCAGTAGGCATGCACACTGGGCGGCTCACAACCATCTGCAACCTCAGTGCCAGGGCATCTGATGGCCTCCTCTGGCCTCTGTAGGCACCTGCACACAGGTGCTGCACTTAAAAACCACACAGGAGAGCACACACACACACACACACACAAAATTAATCTTGTAAAAAGGAGTGGGGGTGGGGTGATGCATGGTGAGGATCCTGTCCATCTATCCATTTAGCAAATACTGATCATTCAATTGAATGTTCCCACTTGTGTCATACTGCTGTGGAGTAGCTGTCTAGAACTTTGCACCCTTGATCCACAGCTCCTCCACTTACCCCCCCTCCCCCCCACACACACCTCTGGTGTCTGACTAGGCTGAGTTGTTACATAACTGACAACATCTAGTATCTATACTTGCAAAGCCTCCTTAATTCACACTTAACATAATATACTCAAGGTTCATCCTTATCGATTGCAAATTAAAGGGTTTCTGTATTCTTCTGTATTGGCTGAGTACTAGTCTCCTGGGTGTACATTCTTTTTTTCTGGGAGGGGGGCTTCGAGACGGGGTTTTTCTATATAGCCCTGGCTGTCCTGAAACTCACTCTGTACATGAGGCTGGCCTCAAACTCAGAAATCCTCCTGCCTCTGCCTCCCAAGTGCTGGGATTAAAGGCATGTGCCACTACTCCCTAGCCTGGGTATATATTCTTATGTCATTCTTTCTAATCCATTTACATATTGTATTAGTTACTATTCTATTGCTGTGAAGAGGCATCATGACCAAGGCAATTTTTAAAAATATGTATTTACTTATTTTTATGTATATGAATACACTGAGCTCTACAGATGGTTGTGAGCCTTCATGTGGTTGTTGGGAATTGTATTTAGGACCTCTGCTTGTTCCAGTCAACCCCACTCACTCCGGTTGTCCCACTTTCTCCAGTCAACTCTGCTTACTCAGTCCCTGCTAGCTCTGGCCCAAGATTTATTTATTGTTATACATAAGTACACTGTAGCTGTCTTCAGACACACCAGAAGAGGTCATCAGATCTCATTATGGGTGGTTGTGAGCCACCATGTGGTTACTGGGATTTGAACTCAGGACCTTCGGAAGAACAGTCAGCGCTCTTACCCACTGAGCCATCTCATTTAATTGGGGCTTGCTTAGAGTTTCATGTAAACAAGCATTAGTCCATGACCATCATAACAGGGAGCACAACAGGTAGGGGCAGGGATAGCACTGGACCAGTAGCTGAGGGCTTGTATCTTATCCACTAGACAGACAGTGACAGACAGACAAGACAGACAGACAGATGATATAGATAAATGATTGACAGACAGACAAGGAGGAAGGCAGTCAGAGAGACGGAGAGAGGGTGACTGACTAACTGACTGAGCTTGGTGCTGGCTTTTGAAACCTCAAAGCTCACTCCCAGTGACCCCGTCCTCCAAAGGCCACACTTACTTTATACTTCCTAAATAGTCCACCAACTGAGAATCAAACATCCATATATAGAAAGACACCTACGGGAGCCAACTGCATTCAAACCACCACAGCAAGAGGCATGTCGGTTGTTTCTCTATCTTGGCTATTGTGAATAACCCGAGGGCAAGAATGGCAATGGAGATATCTGAGATCAATGTCATTTCAATATCTAGAAGTAGGATTGCGGGATCATTGCATGGCTCTAATTTTAGCATCTTAAGGTGCCTCTACAGTTTCTGCAATAGCTATATCAATTTCCATTCTTACCAATGGTGTACAAAGGTTGTCTTTTTATTTTTTTTCCACCTGGCCAACATTTCTTACATAACGGTCACCCAACCAGTATAGGAGCAGCTCGTGGTTAGGGTTTACATCTCACTGATGCCGAGATGCTAAGCACATTTTCATATAAACCTCACACACTGGAATATATTCTTGTGAGAAGTATATGTCCAGACCATTAGCTCAGTTTTTATTTGGGTTATTTGGGAATTTACTACCAAGTCATGTGAGTCTCCTGTATGTTTGAGAGCTAACCTCTTAACAGATACAGGCACTGGGCAAGCGGGCATTTCCTGCTACCCGTAGCTGGTCTTTTCACTCCTGGCTGCTGCCTTTGCTCTGCAGAGAGGCTCACCTCTAATTCAGTCTCATCTGCTTTTGTTGACTTCTTGGTGCCAAAACCAACAATATTAATTCCTAAACCAATAGCAAGAAGCTTTCGTTTGCTTTGCTCTACTCGCTGTTGGTTCTAGTTTAAACTCTTTTGACTTGGCTTTTACTTTAAAGCACCCTGTAAAGTAAGAGTTTCATTTCAGTTTTCTGCATTTGGGTTCCCAGTTTTCCCAAATCCACTTATTATAGGGACCATCTTTGCCCACGATGTGTACATCTGCTGAAGAAGGTGTTTACTTCTTCCTACTTTGCTATTCTGTTTTGCTGATCTAAACCTTAAAATTACTGTTGATGTGGGATATATTTGGGAACCAGAAAACAGAAAGCCTCCAGCTTTGTTATTATTTTCTTCTTCACGACTGCTGTAAAGGGTATCTCTATTAAGACTTTTGTTTGGTTATTACTTCAGATATTATCATGTTGAACATGTTGAACATGTTGAACTTCCAGTAGGAATTAGAGCTGCTTGTCTGTGCCTCCTGCACAGCCTGGACACCAGTGCACGCTGTCACTCGCTGCTGCTGCTGCTAATTCAGAGTTTTGTTCCTTCATTTGTTCATTCCTTTCTAGTTTTGTAGAGAATGCTACTTGGGTTTTGAAAGTATGGGAACTGATTCTTCAGGCGTTTCTACATGAATCCACCACATTGCCAAGCATAGGATGTCTGCATTTACCTGTCTCTTCTCCACCTTTCAGCAGTGGCCAATAATACTAGTGTAGAAATCTTTTACAGTTCCATTTGTCGCTATGAAGCATATTATTTATTCTGCTACTGGGAATGTAATTGTTTTCTTTCTCTAATGAAGTCTGCTAGGAGACAAGTGAATCAACTCTATTAGCAGAAAGGCAAAAATAAGGCTGGAGGGGAATCTAGGTCTTTCAGCTAAAACCGAGTTCTGAAATATCAGATCTCTTGCATCTATTTTAGAGTAAACAATTCTTGGAAACTGTGATGGTTGGTATATGCTCAGCCCAGGGAGTGGCACTATTAGAATGTGTGGCCCTGTTGGAGTAGGTGTGTCACTGTGGGTGTGGGAAATAAGACCCTCACCCCTAGCTGCCATGAAGTCAGTATTCTGCTAACAACCTTCAGATGAAGATGTGGAACTCTCAGCTCCTCCTGCACCAAGCCTGCCTGGATGCTGCCATGTTCCCATCTTTATGATAATGAACTGAACCTTTGAACCTATAAGCCAGCCCTGATTAGATGTTGTCCTTATAAGAGATGCCTTTGTCATGGTGTCTGTTCACAACAGTAACACCCTAAGACAGAAACTGTAAGCTTAATGCTTATTTAACATAAAGAAATGATCAGAATCTGAAGTTTTTCCTAAAAATAAAGAAATTCTCACTTTGCTTAAAAACAACAACAACAAAAAAAAACCCAAACTCACAAGGCTACAGAAGTAGGTGCTAACCCTTACCCCACCCGCAGAGGCTGAGGCTAGGGGGTCCTGACAATCCCTGAACACAGTATGTCATGCTGAGACACAGCTGCAGGAAAGACGAGAACTCCACAAAACCACCAGGAGTTTTTAAGAGCATAAGGCTCTCAACGCCCTGCATCTGAGCTTCACCTGTGACAGCTCCACTCACCGCAGCCTGCCTTTCCTTAAAATGCAGACAACATTTATATGATGTTATAAGCGCAAAACTGACATTCAATAAATATTTATTTTCTTCCATTACTTTGGTCATGAGACTTCATTCCTTTTTATAATTGTAGTTGTTTAATGAGGTAAAAAAAATAATATAAATCCTCAAGAATGTTAGAGAGACTTGCAAAATGATGAAATGGACATATACATATATCTACACAAACATATATACACATAGATCCCCAATACTATCATTGCTACTCATAATAGAGATAATAAAATATAATGCATTTTATATTAGATAGATGATAGAAAGACAGGATAAATGAATGAATGAGTGAATGAATGAATGAATGAATGAATGAGGTAGTTGATGCTCAAGGGCAGATTTTATTGTTTGGTTTGGATACAGGGTCTCACCACTATACAACCTGCTCTACTGAAGTTTGCCTAGACTATACTCATGGCAAGCCTCCAGCCTCAGCTTGCTAGGAGCTGAGTGAGATTACAGGCCTGTGCCACCATGCCCAGATCGAGAGGAGAATTATCAAGCAGAAGATTAGAGAAACATACAAGATACACAGCAGAAGAACAAACTATGCAATTACATTTTGGGAAGAATGTTAAAAGGTTTAGGGGTTTTATTATAGTTATGAAGATTAATGTGTTTAATAGGCTTTCCAACACAAATCCAATTTTTCCCCACACAAGAAAAAAAGTGTTTGTACTACCCACAGGAGGCTATTTAAATATCAATGGGATAATGTGCCTTAATCCAGACAGTATTCCTTAATCTAACCTTTTATGTTAATGCCTGCAAACCACTTTATACTTCCCCTTCCAAAATCCTTTAAAAGGATTTTCATTATTTAAATTATGGAAGCACACAGCCCAAGAAATAGCCAGCACTTTGAATATTCGTGCCCAGTCACCAGCTGCCTCCCAGAGGTGTTCTGAAAACTTCAAATAGCTGGGCTACCTTGTCCTTCATTTTAGGAGAAGAAAAACAAACAAACAAACAAACAAACAAACAAACAGATAAACCACAGCTTCATCAAGGACCCACGGTTCCTCCTTTTAATTTTTCTAGAGGGAAAAAAAAAATCTAGATTTTTCTTACACACAAAGTATAAGGACCAAACTGTTAGAGGGTACTACAAAGCCCATGTAAGGTAACGATTTGACATGTGAATTAGAAAATAACTACAGATATACTTTTAAAAATTCTACATTGGTAAGAGCTCCTAATAGCCAGGGCGACTGTCACTAAGACTGTTCAGAGTACAGGAAATTCTTACCAGGCATGGTGGCCACACTGAATCTCAACACTCTTAGAGGCACTAGACGGTAGATGTTTGTGAGTTCAAGGCTCCGCAGAGTATTAAGGACTACATGGTGGTGGTGGAGGTAGAGGTGGCGGTGGTGATGATGATGATAGAATTTCTGCCCTCTGAAGTCTGAGGTCTTTGCCTTTCAGTGTCAGTCATTAGAATGTAGCTCCATGTGAGATGTTGTAAAACCACCCATCTCCTTTATAGGACAAACTAGTAAGACCTATTTGCTAACATTCTCCAAACTCATCATCCCTTTAATTCTTTAACCTTTTCTCAATAGAGAAAGTGTACAAAAGAAACTCAGAACCACCCAGGAACACTCAGACTCAGCTCACAGCTATGAGCAGACACTGTAGGCATCTCCAAGCAAGCATCGTCCACCACTGCCAGCTTGGGCTCCTGCTATCAGGGTAACCATCGCTGACAGACCCCAGAGGAACATAGCATTTACATTAATGAAGGTTAGCTGGTATTACTAATTAGTCTAATTCAGTTACAATATGAAATAAATGCTTTTAGTCAGACGCACAGTCACTGGCACACTTGTTTATATACTGTATGGAAGGCATGTGAAGATCTTTGACAGCTCAGGGCTTCTGTAGTCCTGGCTGCCTGGGAAACTGTGTATCCAAGATCATTCTGCTCAAGTGCAGGGCAGGGTGTTCAGCTATAACCCTCTGCACTCTCACCTTAGACAATTTCCCAGAATTCCTTTCACTGCACTCTCACCTTAGACAACTTCCCAGAATTCCTTTCACCTTGGACATTTTCTCTGAATTAATACCTGGATGAGATCAACCACACTATTTCCCAATGTTCAAGTTTGCTGTTGAGCTAAGGTGAGAAAACTCTCCATTCCTCACACAGTGTAATATATATGTTTTGATGGGTGTGGTGGCACGGGCCTTTAATCCCAGCACTTCAGCATTGGGTGGCAGACACAGGCACATCTCTGTGAAGTCAGCCTGATCAGCATAGACAGGGCTGGGCTTGGCAGAGTTACACAGAGAGGGCCTGTCTCAAAAAACAAAAGGTAATGTTATGATTTAAAAAAAAAGACATTATGAGTAAAATACCATGACATTAAGACATGCAAAACAAGCAGAAGCATGCCTGTCTAAAAGAAATGTAAATAAACAACAAAGACAGAAAGAAATGAGCTAATAAAAAAACCAGGTACAAAATACTTGGTTTAATCAAGTCTTAGCAACTAGAATATCTATGGAATTATTTTAATCAAAAAAACTAGACCAATATGTACCTGAAACAAAAGCCAGCCAAACCTCACAGCTCACATCTCTAACCCCAGCACCTAAGGGCTGAGGCTAGCCTGGGGTGACTCAATGAAAAGCACAAATCAATACATTAAAATAATCAACAATTGCAGGTAAAGAGAGTCCGTCATTGAACATGTATCGAAAACACCAGAGATGCAAAGAAAAACAAAAATCAAGTATCAGTTCATCAATTTGACAAAACTAAGAATGAATAAACTTAGTAACAACAACAAAAATGGAGATGTGCAGACAGACACTGTTGATTAAAGCCACTGTTGTCTCAGTGTCTCTGATGGCTCCCTGACTGGTTTCTCAAGCTGGTAACGCATCCTTAAAGATCCTGCTCTGAAGCCAGGTGTGGTGGTGCACGCCTTTAATCCCAGCACTTGGGAGGCAGAGGCAGGCAGATTTCTGAGGCCAGCCTGGTCTACAGAGTAAGTTCCAGGACAGCCAAGGCTACACAGAGAAACCCTGTCTCAAAAAAAAAAAAAAAAAAAAAATTCTGCTCTGTAGGAATACATAGGTCACAAACATACCACAAGGTGCAATGTGAAGCTATGACCTCTGCGTTCCTAAGACTTTTAGCAGGGCCTCCATCACAGGCCGGGCTAGCTGGGCCTCAAGGCCCGAGTTGTCGGTTTACAGGTACACACCACCACAGGAATCCAATGGTTGGCAGTAGTAAGGCGTGGTGTGCCCAAAGCAAATCTACAGTTGTTCATTATTAGTGTTGAAAACTAGTAGCAGAAAAAAAAAAAGTTAAAGAAAAAACAAAAGTAGAATTTATGAAAACACAAAAAGTCTTGAGATTCTGGCCCTTACACAGGACGCAACTGAGTAAACAGGAAATGTCCTTGGCCTTGGAGGACTGGGGTGAAGTCGGCTTGACATCAGAAGCCTGAAGAGCCATGAGCCAGTGAAACCTTGGTGGGAACCGAGATGTGTTGCGTGAGCTGCTGCGTAAGCCACAAGGAGGGGCATCCAGCAGAAAGGGAACAGCCCAGGCATGTGCTCTCAGGATCTGAAGGTAAAACCCACCCAGGTCCTCACACGGCAGACCTGGCTTTTGCCTTTGGCAAAGGATGGGCAGACTTTCAGTAAGAAAAGTCACACCCGGAATACTGCACACAGGAAGGCCATTTCTCCCCCAGGTGAAAGCCTTCCCCGAGCCTTCTCAGGCCAGAGGGAAGGGTCATTCCCCAACCTCAACACCAGTGATGCCCCGGGGCTGCAGAAGAAAGGAAAATAAAGGTAATCCTAAAGAACTGAGAGAAAGCAGGAGAAAAGAAGGCTGAATATGGACGGGGGAAGATAAAGAACAAAGGAAACAAGAAAAGTCCTAGAGCAGACGCTAAGGTAACCACAGCTGCTGGGCTGTAAGTGCTTGTACCCCTGTATCTTGATCAATAACAAGTCCTGCAGCTGTACAGACAGCATTTACAAGACACTTACAGGAAAGCAACCGCAAATATCAGTTGCAAAAATCCGAATGGATTGACAGCAGAGTTGGGGTGGGGGCACTTGCCTATAATCCTAGCATTTGAGGAGCAAGAGGAACCCCAGCAGGTTGAGGCCACTTTCAACCATATACCCTGCACACAGACAGCAAGAAATGGCAAAAGGCATACCATTCTAACTGCAACCAGGAGGGAAAATGGAGAAACTAGATCAATTCCACACACTGCCATCATTGGGGGGGGGGGGGGGGGTCCACGTTGGCAGGACTCAGTTGACCACTCCTTAATGGGTGAAAGAAACAGTACATGAGAAACTCCACTTGACCAAGAGAAAAAAGAGAAGATCCTATAGGACAGAGCATTTGCCCAACATACCATTGCCATTGGTGAAGGCGCAGTCTCAGTTGCAATTGATGGCCCAGGACTTGAAGGGGTCATGCAAAGGAGCTGAGGTTTGGCACCATGATGAGAGCCTATGAGAGGCTATTGGGGAAGCCTAGTTACAACAGAAGATAGCAGCGTTTGGAGATGCCAGTACCATGAATGACCACCAAAAACAGCAGCAGCAGTGGAGTACAGGCAGCTGGAGCCTAGAAGACAAGATGTGTGCTACAAAGGGCATCCTAGAAGATTGTGAGTGGATCTCAGACATTGGACAGTTGAAGTTTGATTTTGCTTTTGATTGTGACTGTGCCCTGATATTTTTCCCTCTTGAAGAAAGAAAGTATTTTAGTGGATCCCACAGTTAAGAGACTTTTAATTGTAAAAAAGACTTTTGAATTTGCTAGATTTGGCCCTGGATTTGCTCTACATTCCAAAAGATTTGGCCAAGGAGGTCAGCACAGACACAGGTCACTGAACAGCATAGGAACTGGGACCGTGGCTGATAGGTATTCTCTGACAATGGTACAGCACGCACGCCTTCTTCTCAGGTTCACACATAACATTCACCAAGGCAGACCTCACAGTAGGCAGTAAAAACTAGCTATAGCAAGGTTACAATCGCAGAAATCAGACACAGCAAAGCCAAAGACTACAACAGACTTAAACCACTGAGGGAAAAAACAGCAAATACTGGAAATCAGATACCATGCACAGGAGTCAAGAGTTACTGAGGTCTGGGCTGGAGAGATGGCTCAGTGGTTAAGAGCACTGACTGTTCTTCCGAAGGCCCTGAGTTCAAATCCCAGCAACCACATGGTGGCTCATAACCATCTGTAATGAGATCTTCTGGTGTGTCTGAAGAGAGCTATAGTGTACTCATATACATAAAATAAATAAAACTTAAAAAAAAAAAAAAGAGTTACTGAGGTCGGTTCAGGTGGCGAAGAAGCCTAGTGGAACAGCACTTGCCTACCATGAACAAGGCTCTGGGTCTGATCCCTCTTTCCCCAAATGACACCTGAACAGTGCATGGTTGCTGTCACATGGCTGTGATCCCAGCCCTCAGAAGTGGGTGGCAGAAAGATCAGAAGTTCACATCATCCTGGGTTACATAGAGAGTTTGAGGTTAGCCTGGGCTGTAAGAAACCCTGTTCCCAAAGCCAAAATCAAACAAAGTTTGTACCTGAATGCCCAGCACTACTGAGGTGGAGTCAGGATGATCATGTCCCAGGTTAGCCTGAGCTATGTGGTCAAACAGCTATCCTGTCTCAAACAAACAAACAAAAAACAAAAAACAAACCAAAACAAAACCAGAAATCAACAAAACCAAAGCCTGGTCCTTTGAGCTTATTAATAAAATAAAACTATACCCCACGACTCCAGGACTGCTATTTGTTGGCATTCCACAACAGTATCCAGTCAGTGTCCTTCATGGCTGCTGCTCTATCCTTTGAGTAGCCAAGCAGACACCACAACACATTCTCTATTCCTGAGAATACATTAAAACAAATCACCAATTATTCAAGTTCTCAGACTCCCTGATTCTATGGCGCCCTCATCTCTCAGCAGTTTGCAGTCCAAATTCTCCAGGGAGGGGGTCCCCCAACCCTTGAAGATGCATGCGTGGGATAGGCTGTTTTCTCTCCCAAGAATGTGCGCTCCTCAGCTTTGCCAACCAGCAAAGTGCACAGCCTTGAGGTCACCGTCAAGAGCAGGACTTAGTATAGACCAACATTCCTGGGGAAAAGACATACCACTTGCCCACAGGATGGATGATTGGACTTCCAGTAACTGCAAAGAGGGTTAGGTATACTGTAAGGTGCCAGCTTGGCTTGGACTATCTGGGCCCTGACTAGCCATATTCTGTAAATCTTTGGAATACACAGACCATTAACTCCTCCAACCAAAAGCCTAAGAATGCCACAGGCCGCCCCTGAGCTGCTGGGATCCCTCCTCTCCTGTGAACTCTACCTGAGTTCACAGCCTACAGGCCAGGCACACAAAGCTCTCAGCTCTGTTACTTTGTTACCACCTCACAACTCAGAATCCGTGTTCCTAGGTCATGGCCGCTCAAATGTGGCTCCAGAATAAACTGTCATAGGCAAGAATACAGCAAGTAGCAATTATTGTTAAATTATCTATTTATGATACATTTACTAACAAATGGGCTTATGCTCATGAATCCAATAATTTCCTCAGTGGTGGGAACGAAACTTACTCAGGTTTGTATTGATAGTCTCTGATGGGCGACTATATTAAAAGATAAACAAAATGTCATTTGCCTTGTAAGTGGCAAAATCAGATTTTTTTCCCCTCTCAAGTTATGAGAATCTCGGCATGGGCCAGATTTATTGTTCCCCAAAAAGTTAAGTATTATAGCATGTAATTTTTTTTAACTCATAATTTATGTATCCTACTTCTTAGCAAATGGATAAACCTTCACAAAACCCCTTAACTGCAGAACAATCTCTGAGTTAAGCGTCTGTCTAAGCTGAAAAGGATTTGCTGAGAGAAGACTTCTCGCTACCTGAATTATCAGGATCTCTCACTGAGGTGTGGCCTCACTCATAACTGACTGTGGTCTCCAAATCCTCACTTCCTCTCACCCGAGGACTCCTGCTCTGTGTCACTAATGAGCTCAGCTGTGCCTCTTTAGGGAAAGCCTCCCCAATCCTCCCCCACCTTACGGAGCCCCTCCTCCCCCCAACCCTCCCAGGCTCACAGCGAGTCACTCTCTTGTCCCCATAGTGTACTGTGGAATTGCTACTCTGTCTTTTTCCAACACCAAATCAAAAATAGTATTGGAGCAAGAGGAAAAGGTGACGATGCCCCACTCAACTTTTCTTGCCCAGTACCAAGGACCGGGACAGAAGCATGCATTGCAACCTGAGCTTTCTACACAGACTTTCTTCTGTTTGAAATGAAAGCTAAAAAATTTTAACTGCCTGACAATTCATCATGGATACCTGATTTTCCTGACACCCAGGATTTTCCTAATTCTAAGGCAGTAATGAGCACACGGCCACAGAAATACCCACCGTCACTCACTTCCCCTCTGCTTTCGACACCAGAGTATTAGACACTAGGGATTAATAAAACTTGTTTTTAAAGAGTCTCCGCTATATAAGGTGGACTCAAACTCATAGTCATTATGTTCAGGATAAAAATAATATTAAACAAAACTAGACATATACACACAGAATCAGCTTTGTCAAAATTAAAAGCCACTGTACATCCAAATCAACAAGAGAAACATAAATTAATAACACACAAGTTCCAAACTGGGGCAGAGGGAATAACCTGTGATTTCTAAATAAATAGAAAAGCATGAGATCCAAACATACAAAGAGCACCTTCTAATCAATGACAGAAAAGCAAATAAACACCATCCCAAACATGAGCAAAGCACAAGTATACTTTCATAGAAAAAAATAAATAAATGAATGACCACAAAATTAGGAAGGCTGCACAACCTGGTTAATAGTAAAGGGAAAGCAACTTTTTAAAAAAGATTTATTTATTTTATGTGTATGAGTACACACTGTAGCTGTACAGACAGTTGTGAGCCTTCATCTGGTTGTTGGGAATTGAATTTAGGACCTCTGTTCACTCCAGTTGGCCCTGCTCCTTCAGGCTCAAAGATTTATTATAAATAAGTACACTGTAGCTGTTTTCAGACGTACCAGAAGAGGGCGTCAGACCTCATTACGAGTGGTTGTGAGCCACCATGTAGTTTCTGGGATTTGAACTCAGGACCTTTGGAAGAGCAGTCAGTGCTCTTACCCGCTGAGCCATCTCACCAGCCCGTGGAAATGCAACTTAATAAAACAAATTTATAGTGAGCCAAAATATCTTCTTCACATTATATAAAGTAGATAAGGCCTCGGCCAGCCAAAGTTACCACCATCCTCATCCCTAGGATACACGGTGGCTTACATGGCAAAAAGGACTTGGCACATGTGCTTGTTGTTGTTGTTTTAACTTTATTTTTACTTTATGTTTATAAGTGTTTTTACCTGCCTGTATGTAAATATAGCATGTGTATAGTGTCCTTGGGGGCCAGGAGAGGGCGATAGAGCCCCACTCCCTATGGCCCTGGGAACAGAAGTTATAGGTAGCTGAAAGCAAGTGCTCATGACTGCATTTGATACCAGCAGACTGGTCTCTGAGTTCAAGGCCAGCCTAGTCTACATTGTTGCTATCTGTCCCCCAAATAATAAACAAATAAGCCAGGACTACATAGTGAGACCTGCCCCCAAAATAAACCAAAAGGGCTTGACAGTATTGCGGAGGTGGCATCAGGGACATGCGGCCATGAGCCTGGAATATGGCAGCCCCAGAAGATGGCGAGGGAGAGGAAGAGCCTTGTATCACCCGACCCTGACACCATCTGAGGGAGCATGGCTCCCGATGCCCCACTTGTGCTATCAGACCAATTTCAGACTTCTGACCTCAGGACCCAAAGATAAAAACTCTGTGTCGCCATTTGCCACTTAAGACCAAGAAAACTGCCTGGCAATGGGAACTTAACACAAACGGTAAGTTCCACCTGACATTAGGCACGCCCCCTTATCCAGCAGCTCTGCTCCCAGGAACATGCCCAGAGGCCCTCTTTCATGTGCACAGCATGTGTGGGAGAAGGAACATTCATAGGGGATAATCTGTGACTTACTACACGGTTCAATATATAAAAACAGTAAGAGCAGAAAGTTGAAAAACAATGCTCTGTTATACCACTTTTTGAAATAAAACTTCAGAACACAACCTGACATCCCTACGTACACATTCCTGTTAACGCACTGCTTGTGGGGCTGTGTGAGTCTACAATGTACTCTTTCCGTTTTGTTCATATCCAATACACATGGAAAGCAGAGGAAGAAAAAAGCAGGAGAGCGGGTGGCTCCCAGGAGACGGGAGGCGTGGCTTCCTGAACCACACAGGGACACACACGTATGTGCTGGTACTTGTTTGTGCTTTTCAATTGTTTTTCCAATTTAGTCCCATGTCCATGTTTTTCATATCATGAAACACTTTACAATGTATAAACCTTGCAAACTTTTGCATCACATGTATCAGAGTTGCTAGACATTACATGATACATTTTATTGCCCCTCTCCAACACAGTCTTCAACACTCGCAACTCTCAGGTGATCACAGAATTCATTGATGTTTATTGGTAGTAAAAGATGTGTAAAATAAATATATTTACTGTGTGGGCATACCCACAAAACAGTTTTATTGAACTTTAATTAAAATGCCGTTCTTGAGATCATAAAGTAAAAGGCTCTATTTTTTTTTTTTTAAACAGGGTTTCTCTGTGTAGCCCTGGCTGTCCTGTAACTCACTCTGTAGACCAGGCTGGCCTCGAACTCAGAAATCTGCCTGCCTCTGCCTCCCAAGTGCTGGGATCAAAGGTGTGCGCCACCACTGCCTGGCAAGTAAAAGGCTCTTAAGACCAGTTTATCAGCTGCTCTCTGTGTGAGGTGTGTATACAGCAGGCTCTGTAATTAGAAAGGAAGCACAGAGAACACACACACCTGCCTCATGCAATCTGCATGGCTGCCTGAGAAAAGGAGCTTCAGCAATGGGAAGTGACTTGCCCCTTCCTTACTAAGTAGCGAGCTAAGCGCTGAATTCAACCTTCCACAGCGATGCTCTGTGAGGACGCCCGATGACGCACCTACATGCAGGTTTGCGTTGTGTGGCTTCACACCCACTTAGACAAAATCAG
The DNA here is from genome assembly GCA_902729485.2 of Mus minutoides. Taxonomy (NCBI): domain Eukaryota; kingdom Metazoa; phylum Chordata; class Mammalia; order Rodentia; family Muridae; genus Mus; species Mus minutoides. Next base: position 1,861,780 of record LR749532.1, read on the forward strand.
ACACTGTTCATTGCTGGCAGAAGTATACTCTGCGCACACCACACCTTTTCCATCAAGATGTGCTGGTAACTGACAGCCAATAGCCCAGTCTGATGCCCGAGGCCATTTCTCAACCTACCAAGAGGTCAGTAAAAGTGTCTTGGGACTTCTGAGGGGGAATTCCAGTGAACATGTGACTACAACTGCTTTAGAATATACTTCATGTCAGTCAGTGACCTGTGGGCTATTCTTGTTTACAGCCCAGCGTTAAATGTTGGCACAGTCTCCTATACACTGAGGATGCCCTTCGTGTGGATGCAGGCAGGCGAGCACAGGAGTCTCCCTATCCTGGGCCATTCAAGTTTTGAGACAGGGTTCTTAAATGAACCTAAAGCTCCTTCAGCTATGCCGGACTCTGCTGCCCAGCCCCTGGATTCTGTACCCAGCTTGTACATGGGTCCTGGGAGCTGACCTTGGGTTCTCCTGCCGGAGCAGCAAACACCTCACTGATTAATCCATCTCCCTAGCACTGAACATGTTATCTGAACAAGAGTGTGAAACAGACCAGGGCTGGAGAAGGCAAGGGATATTCCTGCTGACAGTAAATACTTTTTCCTGTAAATTCTCCACCTAAATTATTTTAAATATACAATCTCCTATTTAGTCATGTAGCAGGGACACATGGATGGGAAAGATTAGGTACCATGAAGCCACAAGGAAACACGTTTAAATACCCTCGGCACTGCTGATGACAAAGCAGATACAAACGGCCCTTACTACTAGATCAGATAGCATATCAGAATTATTAACTCTTCTTTCTGTTTCAGCAACGGGATTTAAACAACAGTTCACGAACTCAAATGGAATAAAAACTGCGCCTTCAGTCTCAGGTTTGGGGAGCGAGGGCTGGACTCACTGACAGGTCTGAGGGATGAACCCTACAGAGCAGAGCTGGGGACAAGCGGGAAAGGGTATGAAATTGATACCTCTGACCCTTGAAGCATTATAGGAACACAAGACTGGCCTCCAAGGACAGTGGAATGGCTCCTTGATCATTAAAAAAACTACAAGCTATGTCTGAATTATATCACTTCACTGTTGGTCACATGAGGCCATTTTGAAAACCACCTTTGGGGAAGACTGAGAGGGAAATCCCCATCCCTTTCCCCGTAATTCCCTTCTTCCTTTAATTCCTCTTCTTCTTTTTCTTTTTTTAAAATTTGTAGACAGGGTCTCACTATATAGCCCTGGATGTCCCAGAAGTAGATATGCAGACCAGGCTGGCCTTCAACTCAGAGACCCTCCTGCCTCTAGCCTTCCAAGTGCTAGGATTAAAAAGTGTTTAACAGGGGCTGATGAGATAGCTCAGCAGTTAAGAGCACTGACCGCTCTTCCAGAGGTCCTGAGTTCAATTCCCAGCAACCACATGGTGGCTCACAACCATCTGTAATGGGATCTGATGCCCTCTTCTAGTGTGTCTGAAGACAGCTACAGTGTACTCACATACATAAAATAAATAAATCTTAAAAAAAAAAAAAAAGAGTATAACAAGGGCTGTCCGTGTCTGAGGTGTTGCTAGTGACGCTGCCTGCTCTTAGTGCTTGAGGCTTCTCAGGACCTACTTCCTCCCATTCATGCGTCCTTGCTAAATGACTAAATAGATGACATATGTCTTTAAAATAATTTTGGATTTGCAGGGGAAAAAATGCTTACGGAGAATTCCTTCCTCATTCGCTCCTCCAGCCCTGGTCTGTTCCACACATGTTAAGATATCGCGCTCAGTGCCGGGGAGACAGACTGAACAGCGAGGTGCTTCCTGCTCAGGGAGATGTGGATTTCATCAGCCAGCCAAGCTGTGTTCTCAAAACCCATGTGACCGAGACACTCCTTTAAAGGCCTTGCCTTTCTAACTTGTAGGGAAGTTAGTCTGTGCAATATCTGAATCAGTTCACTATATCTTCTTCTAGCGGCCCATCTTCCTCTCAGAAGGAAAGACAGACACTGCGCCATAAAATATATTAATATTTCCTTAAAATTCTCCTCTGGTGAAGGAGGACTGAGTGTTTGAAAACACGCTATAGCAATGTCAGGCATCATGGGCTGAAACCCTGACGATGTCTGGATGATGTCGCCTCAGGCTGGAGGGTGGCGCAAGCCCTGCTGGTCTCTTCTCCTACTGGACAACAGCTCACACAGAGCTGGGAAGGGAACAAAGACACACCTAAAACAGGTTAAACATGTCTGCTAGAGTCAGTACTTGACAATTAAAACCAAATAATAATTTATTACTGTGTGCACTTCATGTCTAAAGGCTTAAACAGAAAACTCAGGCCATGAAGAATATAACTGTTCTCCTCATCATCTGACTTCCCTTGGGAAGTAACAGACTCTTAATGGTCACAATACAGTATCAGTGCACGCCCATAGTGCCTCATGTCAGATACATGTTAACACATGTTAGAGATGACAGTTTGTACTGAACAAACTAAAAACAACAATTCAGGACAGCAGCATGAAAGGCTTGGACTTCACCACTCACACTCGGGGGTCAACAAAGCGTGCCACGGAAGGTAGCTGCACACAGTGGGTACTCAGCAGCCTTCTCAAGGAAGGAAGTCAGACCCACCCCAGGGGCTGTGTCCCCCTGTCCCTCCCCCCTGCTCCTTGGTTGGCATCTTCCTATAACTGTCTGGTATTGACAGGGGCTGTTTCCATTTTAACACATACCTAACTTAACTGCCAAGTCTCCTGAACACTGTATCTTCTGAGCTTCCCAGTATGCGGACAAGAATTTAACCTTGCAGCAGGTACTATGACTTTTTAAAACATACATACTAAAAATATGATCAGTGTCTTTAAGTACAATAATATATTACTTATTCGGTCTCTTTAAGTATAAAAAAATGGTTTTCAACTTAAAGTGGTGTGGTCTACAATTCTTTACAGGTTTCTTGAAATATACAGATGACTCAGCAGGGAAAGACGCCAAATGATCTGAGTTCAAGCCCTGGGATCTAGATGTAGAAGGAAAGAACTGGCTCCGACAGGTTGTCCTTTGACTTGCAAGTGCCAAGTGCGCGTGTGTATACGCGCGCGCGCGCGCGCACACACACACACACACATACTAATAAAACATAATAAAAGCTTAAGTAAGTACACAGATGGTTTCTCTCTTAGGATGGTTTGGATCACAGTTCTTCAACAATAGAATGGCACAAAGGGAGACGCAGCACGGACTGTACTACAGACTGTAAATCTGACTTCTCTAGGACTAGCCATGTGGAACTGTATTCTAGGCAGTGACAGCCAGCCGCAGTTCCCAGTCATCCACCATACAAGGCAACCGTGATGAGTTGCAGTCCAGCCTGTCGCCAAGGTAGGATTCTCAGTGCGCTGGGGATAGTCTGTACTTTTAAAATCCATGGTGTTTTCTGTTTACTGGGGGTTTGGTTGTTGGTTTTATGTTGTTTGTGGACATACCCTATAATAAGTCAAGGAACAACTATAATGAAGTCTAATTGCTTCCTAGTCTCTGTTTTTGGGTTTTTTTTTTTTTTTTTTTCATTTTAAAACACTAAACTTTACCTTCTGGAGAAATCAGGATTTGAAATTAAATAAGTTGGAAAGAATACTGTGAACCAACTGAAAAGAGGGAACATGACAGAACAAGATAGCTCAATAATCTAAACTGGGCAGCAACCAGACATTACAAATAGTTCCCAAATCAGCAAACTACAGCAATCTAAGGAAGAAAGGTAAATTATTAAACAGGCCAGAATGCTTCAATGACGTCGTCACCAGGAGGTACAGATAAAACAAGGAAATGCTATAAAATGACAGTTACATCCATCAGTATCAGTCAGAAAGCTAGGAATGACTTTGTGAACAGGCTCCAGGCTGCGAGAAGACACCAGCAGAGGGCTCCAGGGGCACTCCTGTATCTCAAGATCTCTGCTTCGAACTGTGCTCAAAGAAATGCCCACAGCATGGGCCTCACACAAGGACTTCATTGTGCTGAGTTCAGGTGCCGGGACCTTAAAGGCTACATGGAAGGCATCGCCATGGAGAGCATGCACAGACAGAGCAAAGGAGGCAAACCTCTCAGTGGGGAAGGGAGTCGGCCACCAAGTGTCACCTGAGTTTGATATCTGGTACCCACATGATCAAAGGAAAGAACCTGTTTCTATTTATCTGCTTACTTGCATGAGCACACACAAATGCACACATAAACACACACACACACACACACACACACACACACACACACGCACACACACACGCACATATACACGCTCATCCATGCACACGGTAAAACAAAAGTTATAGTAGCATATAAAGGCAGCACAAGATAATGCACAACCAAACAGAGCCATTTAAAATGAGGTAGTTCACACTATTTATAATACAAACCCTTAAAGAATACAGTGATAGGTTAAAAAAAAAAACTTCAGAAGATGGTAAAATAGATATTATAATATTAGTTTTTAGAAATAGAAAGATACCCATAGTACAATCTCAAAAATACAATAATACCAGCTGACATCACCTGCTTTGGAATGGCTCCTTGATCATTAAAAAAACTACAAGTAGAGGCTGAAGCCAGAGCTCAACAGTTCAAGCCCAGCCTGACCCAGGGTCAGTTCCCTGCCTGCCACATCTCTTGGCTCACAATGGCCTGTAACTCCAGATTTGGGGGGACTCTAGCACCCTCTTCTGGCCTGCTTGGGCACTCAACACAGACATGCACAGACTCCTCATACAGATATTTACACATAACTAAAAACAAAATAAATCCTTTTTAAAGGTATATCTTTCCAAAGAAAATCATTATTTTATAACACTTCTGAATTTAGTTAAGCAAACCCCAACAAATAACAATTTTGTATATGAATTTATTTATGGGGGGCTGGAGAGATTGGTGTTGAAGAGCACTGACAGCTTTTTCAGAGGACCTGGTTCCAGACCCAGGAGCCTCATGGCAGCTCACTCTAATTCAAGGGGGACCCAGTACTCTCTTCTGGCCACCAAGGGTACCAGGCATGTACATGGTACATAGATACCCACACACATAAAATATAATTTAAAAATTTAAAAGAGGGCCGGGCGTGGTGGCGCACGCCTTTAATCCCAGCACTCGGGAGGCAGAGGCAGGCGGATTTCTGAGTTCGAGGCCAGCCTGGTCTACAAAGTGAGTTCCAGGACAGCCACGTTCTATACAGAGAAACCCTGTCTCGAAAAACCAAAAAAAAAAAAAAAAAAAAAAAAAAAAAAATTAAAAGAATATTTACATTATTCATCTAAAACTAAATACTTATACACCAACTTTAGTGCTCGAAAACTTAAAAAAATCTTAAAGAAAATATAATTTATCTGTTCAGCAAGTAATAAGAAAAGTACTACATCTTCAGATATAATTAGCTGGAAGTAGGTTGGGTTTTATGTTTTTTTGTTTGTTTGTTTTTGTTGTTGTTGTTTTAATGGTTGTGACCACTAGAATCCTATAAACATAAATAAATCCAGGATAGGCTTCTCTATCCTCTGGGGAAGGGGTAATGGCTCTCTCAGTCAATGCCGACAACCTGGCAAGTGTTTGTCCTTAGGGAAATGGGGTCCATCCCAGAGATCCCAGAGAGGGAGAAGGAACAAACCCGTCAGCTCCCTCAACTCCAGGAAGATTTCTACACAAGAGAGAAAGAGGAATGAAACCGAGTACTTTAAAATAGCATCCAGACAAACTGTGTTGTGCTCAATGATGCAATACATCTCATCTTATACTCCCAAGACAGGCCTTTCCCGGTATCCAACAACAACAACAACAACAACAAAAAAAGCCAATTCCACAGTGGTCAATAACTCCACTTTGTTTGTATTTGAGGGGTCACCATAAACTTCAGTGTACCCCCCCCCATTTGTTCTGTGGCTATAGGGTAAGAATTCTGGTTCTAAATGATAACTCGGAATCAATGATAATTTACAAGCTGTTAACCGTTCCCTGGGCAGGCAGGTCCCTAGGAAACGGTGAGTACCACCCAGCAGAAGTCACACAGCCACTTACCAGAGAATGCCAACTCCCCTGAGACAGAATCTGGGTGGTGAGGATACTGATGGATGATGGGGCCATGCCCTTCACAGGGAGAGAGGCAAGAAAGACTAGGACCAGTGTCTGGATACATACATGGTTACAAAGTTTTCAACTTCAAGAAGAAACCAAAGGTGGTCCCTGGACTGTTCTGAAACCAGTGCAGGCTGTAGAGCTTCTACAGTTCTGCCTCTGCCTGCTAATCACTCAAACACAGTCTTTTACCCTTGCCAGCTAGTAACCAGTCTTCCCAAGCAGGAAAACACCAGCAATTCTGCCTTGTATCGTGTCAGGAGTCTAACTGGACCATATTTACACTTAGTAGCCAGGGCTGGCGTTAGTCCCTAAGGAGCTCTTGCTTCCTGCCTATGAGTCACTTTTCATTTAGGAAGTGCAGTCTGAGATCCTCGGTCACACACACACAGCGTCAGGGACTTTCAGAGAAATGAACTCATGTATTTATTGCCCAAAATAAGTGATGGAGAAACACACTCAGAGAGATTAAAGCAACTTCTCAGGGAGATTTAAAAATCAACCTTAGCTGAAAACTTTAAGATAGAGAACTCCGATCCTGTCTTGTACCATCAATTGGAAGCTAACCCAGGAACAGCACCATTATCTGTGTGCATGTCTCTGTGTGTATGTGTAAGTGCTCACGTATGCACATTGCACACGATGTTGCAGGCACCTGTAGACACCGGAAGTTGACATAGGTGTCTTTCTTCCTTGATCATATCTCCACCTTATTTTCTGAGACACTCTCTCACAGACACCAAGGCTCTCTGGCTGCACAGGCTGGCTGACAAGAGAGTCTCCAAGTACTGGGATTGCAGTGCACATGGCCCCAGCTTGCTTTTAAATGGAGGCTGGGGTCTGCACAGAGGTCTCCATGCTGGCACAGCAAACTTTACCCACTCAGTCACCTCTCCAACCCAGGAAATAACTGTTTATTTAGACGATAGTGATCTTTATTTTCTAGCAATTCCTAGCAAAGACAATATGATTTGTTCCTCTTTTAGCATTCAGATAAAATCACCACATCAAGTACTTTTACATAAAAAGAAGCTTTTACACACGCACATACTCACACACACGTACAATATGCACACAAACTCACAAGCACACATGCACACTCACAGCACACATAAATACACACAAAGCAACACGCACACACACATGCATATGCTCACGTGCACATATACCACACTTATACACACACTCGCATGCACATATTCACACACAACATACACATGAGCACACACATACATGTATACACATGCATACATGCATATACACACAAGTACACACACATACACAGGCACACACATATGTACACACATACACATGAACACACACACACATGAACACACACACACACACACACACACACACACACACACAGCTCGAATATGACTGACCCTATGGATTCTGTTTCTCCTACCAAGGGTGTAACCAGACAGTAACCAGAACTCTGTTAGGAGTACAACCTTGCCAGAGAATTCTAATATTCTCAGACACATCTGACCTTCGGGAAGTGTTCTATATACCTGGCTACATTTTCTTCTCTCATTAAACGTTTCCTGTTGTTTTAGTTGGTTTCCCCTGATTAGCAACCACACCCTAGTCCTACATATGAATAACACCCAGAATATTAAGGAAACAATTCCCTGGAAGAATTCGTTAAGGAGAACTACAAATAAAGACACTGTTTGCAAATAAATGTGATGATATGGTACATAATTTTAAAAGGTCTTGCAAACTTCATGAATGAGAAAATAATATTTAAAACTGGGAGCAGAAATGAATCCAGGAAGAGAATAACTACTCTACAGGCAGTTTTTGTTGTGAGAGCAGTCAATGCAGTAAGTGTGGCTATAGTCCAGTATAGCTTTGATCAACACTGGTACTGCAAATTGCCCCCCCCTTTTTTTGCCTTTTTTTTCAAATATTTAAAAATGACAATCTACTCACAATTCAAGTAGCATGCACATAATCAGGTCATAGGCTATGTTGGCCATGCCTACACATCTCCTAGCCACATGTAAGATATCTGTAACGGGAGCTGGAGAGATGGCTCAGTGGTTAGGAGCACCTGCTGATCTCTCAGAGGACTCAGTTTGGTTCCTAGTGCCCACATAGACACTCACAACTGTCTACAACTCCAGTCCCAGGGATCCAACACCATCTTTGGATCTTTAGACACTGGGTACACATGTACAGGCAAAACACACATATTCATAAAATGAAAATAATTTTTCAAAAGTGTCTTTAATAGTCTGTTCTGTAGCACAGGACAGGGAAATATTTTTGAAGTTAAGGTGTTCCTTCAGCCTTTCCCTCCGTTCCACAATTGTACATTCCCTAGTACTGCAATAAGAACACTCCTGTTTAACTGACTGGAATGGGTGCTATTTCTGCAGTTCCTTGTTCAACACATATATGTGCATTTCTTCTCATACAAAACCTTGCCCCCATATTTTAGGAATATACTGTAAATAATCTATTATAAATTCATTGGGAATGATTATAAGTTTTGAAAATGAAAATGCTGGGCAGTGGTGGTGCACCCCTTTAATCCCAGCACTTGGGAGGCAGAGGCAGGCTGATTTCTGAGTTCGAAGTCAACCTGGTCTACAGAGTGAGTTCCAGGACAGCCCGGGCTAAAGAGAAACCCTGTCTTGGGAAAGAAGGAAAAAAGGAAAAAAAGAAAAAAAGAAAAACAGCAGTCAGTACTAGGAAACGTTCCTATAGCCCCAGTACTCAGGACGCTAAGGCCAAAGGATTATGAGTTTGAGGGTAACCTGGTCCATACCATAAGATGAGACAGAAAAGCAAACAGACAGAGAAAGGGAGGAAGAGGAGAGACTGCAGATGCTTTCAAGCCTGACCGTCGTCTAAAAGCAGGGTGCTGAGCTGAGCCTCATCATAGGTTTACAGAGCAAGCAGCAGAGCCCCAAGGATCTCCCACACTGAGCAACATGACACAATAAGAAAAGTGTGGTCCCTTTAGTTGTGTATGAACCACACATACATAAGACCAGGGCAGGAAAGAGCTGCCACTGTGTCCTTTCGGAGATTAGAAAAATCGAGTTATAGACTCAGAAAGCAGGGCAGGTATACTCCCTTGGAATGTGGACTATAGAAAAATGTTTGGTTTTGCTGAAGAAGAAAAAAAATGTCTCAGAGCTGGGCGTGGTGGCAGAGGCCAGTCTGGTCTGTGGAGTGAGTTCCAGGACAGCCACCAGACAAGCAAACAGCAGCAGGGACCCACTCTTGTAGCTGAGGCTGACCTTGAACTGACCTTCATCTCTAGTTCCCAACAGCTGAGACTATGGGACTATGGGGCTGGCTTACCACACCCACTTTCTTTGGCTTTCAGTGAATCAAAACTACATTTGTAAAATCTGCATCTTTAGTCAGTGTGTGCTGGAGGCCAATCCCAGGCCTTCATACATGCTAGGTACTAGGTAGCTTCAGTCACCAACTTTACAGACCTGGGATGAGGGAACAAACTGTCTCCATCAGATGGGGCTGGTTGGGCATGTCAGCAGGGCATTTCTGGGCAGAACCATCCCTAGGCAAGTGGGGCTGGGCTGAACCTGAGCCTAGAAGCAAGCCTGGAACCACTGTTCCTTAGTGACTGCTGCTTCAGTTCCTTCCTGAAGGTCCTGCTATGGCTTCCTTCCAGGAAGGACTGAAACCTGCAAGCAAGATGGACCCTTCTTTCCTCCTCCAGATGGAAATGTTTCATCACAGCAATAGAAAGCAGGCTAGAACACTAGGTAAGTATCACTGACTTCCCTCTGCAGGACCTTTACAAGTACTGTGTGTGTGTGTGTGTGTGTGTGTGAGAGAGAGAGAGAGAGAGAGAGAGAGAGAGAGACTAGAGAGAGAGAGAAAGAGAGAGAGAGAGAGAGAGAGAGAGAGAGAGAGAGAGAGACTACTTCCCTGGGTTGACCTTGGATTTCGAAACCTCCCTTACTCCATCTCCTAAGCAGCAGGAATTACAGGCGAGCACCTCTAAGTCCAGGCCTTGAACTTGAGATCCTCCACCCTCCTGGAGCTGGGATTACAGGCATGCAGCAACACATCTGGCTAACCCACACCCATTCACTCCAAATTATCTAGCATCCAAATGACATCTTATAAAAGTCATTCTTATCTCAAAAGTTCTCTTCTGTGAGTTAGGCGCAAAATAAGGATCACTTAGCACCACTGACTGATTAGCATCAAGTAAGCCTCCTCCCTGGACAGTCCCTATTATAAGTCCTTCAGGTATATTCCTTTGTTTAATAATTTGGTGTTGTCGCACAGGGCTTTGCCATGCCGCCCTGGAAGACCTGGTATACACTATGTAGCTCAAGCTGGTCTTGAAACTGGGCCGAGCCCATCTCAGCACTGAGTACTCGGAGCCCGTCTCAGCACTGAGTACTCGGAGCCCGTCTCAGCACTGAGTACTGAGATTACAGATGAACTGACACATCTGGATTAAACAATGTAACAAGTATTTATTACCTTGTTAAAACAGTTTTGGAAACTATGTGTCCTTCTAGAGCTTAGATTTTAAAAGAGAAGGAGAAAAACAATGTTACCGCAGCCCTTTACACTCTTAGCTGGGCTCACCTTCACCAAGTCTGAGTGGACTCGCTTTCCTCACCTCCTCTGGGTCAGAGTGCATACATGGATGGCGGGCAGACAGAAGTTACATTTCTCCCCTGCTACATGTCAGAGTAGGTACATGGAGAGTGACAGAACTTACATTTCTCTACCACCAGCTTTTCTACTTGGGAGTATTGAAAAATTCTAAAACACCCTAGATCCACACACTTGTAACTCCACACAGAGCCAGCTCTGAATGTTCATTCATGAGAGCATGGCATGTGTAAAAATAGATGCAAATTTCTAACAAGTTGTACATTCAAACTACAAAATGACAAAAGAAAATATTCTGATTTCCAAACGAAAATGTAGTGAAGAGAAAGCCAAACACCCAAGCCAAGCAGTAACTGTGAAGTGGAGTTGGCCCGGCCTGCGATCGCCGCAGGACACATGTGAGAAAGAGGTTCCGTTCCTTTAAAGTTGATCATTTCCCTTCTTCTCAAATAAAAGTAACTGATAATCCATTCCTTCATAAATGTCAATTATAGTGAGATCTTATGTAATTATCAAAAACACTGAAGTGGTGAGTGCAAGTGTCTATAGGCAGGATATAAAACCTGCACACACTAACTTCCATCTCCTTGTTCCGTTGGAACACTTTGGCATCCAGGTACTAGATGGCTAGATGTTGGTGACAGGAAAAGTCAACAGACCACCTCAAATGAAAAGAAACCTATCAGGGGATGTGTGAGCTACACTAACAATGATATTTAAATGAACAGGATGCCCCGGTGACACAGAAGACATCAGCTAGCACCAGAGGCGACATCTGAACCACATCTCCCAAGCTGAATTGAAGCCCATAAGGCTTCACACAGTAAACAGACCCCGGATCAAAGGTAAGTGCTTCAGACACACACTGGGTCCTCTTACTATTAGACACAGGAAGAGCACAGGGTGAACTTGGGGGGAGGATGGTAGAAGACCTGCATAGGAAAAGCAGACACAAACAGAGCATTAAAGGCTTACATGTGAGGCCGGTAATAATCTTTAAACACAGTGTGTGCTGTTTGGTGGATAAATTTAATGCTGCTTTGTTGACAAAGGTGGGGTAAGGTGGGGCAAGGGATGCCATCATCAACACAGGATCAACAACCTGGGAGCTGGTGTCCCTCCGGGATTAAAGGATAAGACACCCAGCACTAGCATCCAGCTGTGCGCTGGGACAGTGGCACAGCTGAGCTGGAGAAAGAGCCCACCCACTCTAAGAGTCCTGATTAGCGATCAAAAAGACAAATCTGGCAGTGGTGAAGTAAGTGGAGCACAAGAAGATGCAAAGGCAAATCAAGCCCCTACACCTTGAGTTCAGGATAGGGAAAGCTGAAGAGGGCCCCTAATTCATGATTCCAAGCCAAGTCAGCAGGGGCCATCAGCTCTAATGAAAACTTTCTTGCTTTCTATTTTCCTTGTGTGAAAAACCTTAAAAAAAATCTAAAATGTTTTCAGCCGTTGTTTTTTGTTTTGTTTTGTTTTGTTTTGTTTTTTTACCACGCTCAGTTTTAAAGGATCATAGTAATACACAAATATTCACTGAAAAGCACCCCCAGCCTCATCTCCTGTCTCCATAGCAACCATCACTATTTCTTGAATATCCTTGCATACATCTTACACATCTATAAGCACTTAGGTGAACATACACTATACATCCTTAAACAGCCCATTCAAATGTAATTGTTAAGGCATTTTATAGTTGCTTGTGTTTAGATAATCACATGTATAAAAATAGAACTATTAATCAAGTCAATTTAAGAAGGCATTTCTACTCACAAATACATCATCACGGTTTCCTAATAGATTTGGTGATAGTAACGATTAACCACAAGGCCCCTGACCTCCCTCCAGACACTGACCTTTAGGGCATTCCTTGGACAGCTTGTTCTGAGTGTGTGAGCACAGTGGGTCCCATCCACGAATGGCACTTCACTCAGGACCTGAAATCGGGGTTCCAACTAGAAAACAGAAGGGAGATGAGGAATTAGTTTCTCACTGAGACTATTCTCCTCCACATAGAAACCCACATTCACTAATTACCTCAGGCCCTCTAGCTATTCCATTCATAGGAAATGTATAACCTGCCAGGAAGCCCAGGGTAGAGCCCTGGTGTGGGTATAAGACTTTCCTCAGCTGCCTCTAACACGCTCACCGAGGCTGAGTCATTACCACAGGAATACAACACGAGGTTTGATGAAGGTCGCTGCTCAAGTTCTGATGTTAGTACTAAGCAATATTCAAGTATGGGAGCTGTCACTTTTTAAACATTTGGGCAACAATGGCTTTAAATCATCAGAGTCCAGCCGGGTGTGGTGGTGCACGCCTTTAATCCCAGCACTCGGGAAGAAGGGAGGCAGGCGGATTTCTGAGTTCGAGGCCAGCCTGGTCTACAAAGTGAGTTCCAGGACAGTAGAGCTACACAGAGAAACCCTGTCTCGAAAAAACAAAAAAAAAAAAAAAAAAAAAATCATCAGAGTCCTAACGGGGACACAGTAGTGGGGAGGCTCCACCCCAGTCTTTCATAGCTACTTGCTTCAGATTATCTCAATAAATTTAACAGCCTGAGACAAAACTGCTCTGGACACTCATTACAGAATCCAACCCTGGAAAGCTGCCTTACAATCCACTTGGACAGCAAGATTCTATGACTACTAATTGGCTGCAATATTCAGAAGTGAGATGAATAAGTGAAATTCTAAATCAATTCCACACGCAGACCTCTTTCTGACCCACAGGACTTGTCTGTATGCTCCACTATGGCAGCCATTGGCTTCCCGTGGCTCAAGCTCGTATTAATTTCAATACATTAGGTAGAAAATCCACTTCCTCAGTTTTACATGTCACATATCAAGTATCACAATCCCCTTACATAAAACTCTGTGGGGTATTCCAATTATTATGCAAGTTAAACTGGCCAGTATTAGCTTGTGAAAAATATCATCCTGACTTGTCAATATGTTCTAGGAAAATAATCTATGGCTTTTAATCAATGTTCAACGATTACGTTAAACCATTGGAAGAACAATGCTCCAAGTGTCTATCACAAGCCAATAGTAGCCAGTAAAGAGCTTGCTTTGCAAAGCTACAAATAACATTCTCTGAATGGTAGCGCTTCCTATGCAAGACTACAGCTTTCTGAACCCGAGAAAAACAGGACCTGAGACTCCTGCAACTGCTCTTCCCTGCTCTGATGCCCTCACAGTCCTGGGATACGAAGTCCCTCACAGCCAGAGAGGACCCCTGTGCTTCACCATCAACTCCAACATCATCAACTCCAATATCATTGGTTCTTGGTATCCCAAGATGGCTGGCCTTTCTCTTTTAACCCCAACCTGCTCTTTATATCCAATGTAACCAAGGTCAAACACAACCTCCCTGACACAGAGCGGGGCTCCAACTGGCACTGACCGGCGTGGTCATCCGGGCTTTATCATCGGGTGAGCTACTGTTCTGACCAGTAATTCCAGCTGCGGCTTCCACACTGGAAACAGCTGGGCAGACAGCTGAAACAAACATTCGGGCTGTGTACACAGTTCAGCAGCAGAGCAGCTGTGACTGACAATGAGGGTTCCTCAGGTGGAGGGAGGAAGGGGGGGGGAGGAGAAGGGATGGGGAGGGAGAAGAGGAAGGAACAACTGTTCTTTATAGACCCATCCATTCATTAGTGAGATCTGCTTCTTTAACTTCCTGCAGACATCAGTTTTCAGTAGTTTTAAGAACCAAATTTTGGAGGTGATATATACAAAAATAGCACATAGTGATAAACAAACAAAAAAAGCCTTTTAAATTCTGGACAAAGAATTTGAGAAATTTCTTTTTTGTTATTTGTTTTTGTTTTGTCTGCTTTTATTTTTCTGAGACAGGATTTCTCTGTGTAGTCCTGGCTGTCCTGGAACTTGCTCCATATACCAGGCTGGCCTTGAACTAGACCTACCTGCCTCTGCTTCCCCAGGGCTAGGATTAAAGATGTGTACCACCACCTGGCAAATTTGAGCAATTTCCCAGCTAGATTATTAGCATAGAAAGTGTAGTCTGACTCTAGACTTGGATTTCATTCCTGATGTCACCTTTGGCTCGCTACAGGTCATTAAATCTGTAAATCTTGCTAATTTTTCTATGATTTTTCTGCACACTTTGATAGGTTGGTATTTGGTTCCTGACCCAGGTCAAGGGACTGAGGTACATATTTTACATACCAAAGCAGACCTGGCCTCCAGGTTCTCCCAGCATCCTTCAGTCCCTACCTGCTTGCCCTGCCTCCAGCCTTGAAATATCCAGGCCAGGGGCTAGGCTGCCTTTCCCTCCAGAGGTTCCTCCCTACATATAATCTAGACATTAGACATTTTGCGCACGTTCTCCTCCTCCTCCTCCTCCTCTTCCTCTTCCTCCTCCTCTTCTTCTTCTATTCCTACCCTTCTCTTTTCTCTCTACACATGCCTGCCTTCTCTCTCTCTCTCTTTCTCTCCCCCCCCCATTACTCCCCTCTTACCCCATGGAAACTTCCCTGGCCTCCTTCCTTGGGGCAGTGAACTCACCTACCCAAGAGCAGCTCCTTATATATTCCTGCCTTTAATCTAATCTAATCTGGCCTGCATTAGCTCATTTCACCGGTGGAGAAATAACTTATCCATTGGCATCTGAATGTGCTACTCTGTCCCTGTTGAATGTGACACCTGACACAAGGAAATGCTGTGATTCATGTTGTCTTGGAGTACTTTCCTTCTGCTCTCAAGTCTAGCTGTAAACACGGAGATATGGTTTACATCAGGGAATACGGTCATTTTCACACATGCAAGTTTTCCCGATCTTCACTCAAAGAGCATCTCACTCCACGTGCACCAGGACACTCCACCATAAAAGCAACCCCTTACAACAGAAGCAACATGAACGTGGAGGGAGCCGTGTTCTCTCCTTCAGCCAGGCAATAGCTCTACAAGCCTGAGGATCAGAGTTCCAATCCCCAGCTCCCACAAAAGTGTGAGAAGGGTGTGATGGCCCACCTAGCATTTTGGAAACTAGAGACACAGGCTCTGTAGAGCCAATTAACCAAGTGGAATGAACAAGCTCTACACATTCAAGCAAGAGACTGGACACTGGTCAAGGAAGACTTTTAGCATAGCCTCTGGTCTCCATACACACTCATATATATACACCCATACACTTGAGCAGCACATTCATGCAAACCCCTTATAAACACATACACACATACTAAAAGGAACTCATGAACTACCAAGAATAGGTACTCCGTGTATGAGTAACAAGACCCACCCTCAGCTAAAACCTGGAGACAGGAGCACAGAGACGAATCTTCTCTCAGTCATTTGCACCTGCCTCAGAGGGCACACGAAAATTCCCACCAGACAGCAGCATATCCGGAAGTCCCCAGCAGTTCTGATTTGTGGTGATTAAAAAGTCAACCAATCAATCCATACACCTTTAAGAGGAACACTTCCCCATCCCTCTTCAATGGAAGTCCTAATAAATAAACATTGAGACCGACACCATGTGCCTTCTGAGAACAGGTCATGAGTGAATCCATATCCCAACCCTGCCTTCTATTTCTCCCTCTCAGGTTTGCTACCGAGATTGGATATATAAAGCTTTTTACTTGATACCAGGACAACGTATGTGGGAGAAGCAGCTTCTAAGAAACCCCTTTTGGACTTCAGTCTCTCTGAAGAAAGTTCTCAGAATTTGAAAACATCAACAACAACAACAACAACAAAAGTCTAATTATGCTGTCGAACAAAAGGTACAAACAACCGAAAAATCAACTCATAACACAAAGAATGCAGACTTAGAAGGAAATTCTCGTTGTTAGCAGGCTGACTTCACTCCCACGGGCACCCCATGAGACAGAGCGAATGGAGCATCAGTCACATTATGGATCATCTATTAATGAAGTGTCAGCAAGCACTCAGCATCCTGGCTGCCCTGAGGTAGGCGGCTTTGCCACGATGCTCTCCTCCCCACAGGCGAAGACAGCAAGGAGCAAGGGAGCAGGCTGATCAGGGATTAATCCCTGTGAGCTTCGGTCACAAGGGTAACAGAGTAAGTTCATCACCTGGTATGTGGATAACACCATGGATGATGTGGTCCTGGTGGGAACTGATGGCCAACACTGAACTATCATCACTTGAGAGAAAAGTGAACATTTCCAAGCATTATGGATGCACGGTGGTTGGCCAAAATTCTACTGTAGTACCTTCAGTAATGCGTGAAGCGATTTACGGAAATAAACGCTAGCCCATTGGATGCCGCCCTGCCATTCTCAGGCAAGCCAACTGTTACCTAGGAATTTGGTGTTCCCTCTTTTTAGGTCACTAGTCTTACTAATAAAATAATTTAGAGCCAGACTGTGGGGGGTTGATCTGTATTCAAATGCTAAATACTGGCCCGAAAGATCTGGGTGCAGTCCTGAAGAGCACATTCTCACACACACCAAACTTTGCTTACCTGTATTCTCTGACAGTTTAAAGTGGCTAACAGCCGATTAGTAGGGAGAATAGAGGTAGGCAGGGCTTCGGTTACAGGGCTGGGAGCTGCAGCTAGGGATAAGGAGAAAAAGAGAGAAGAAAGGAGAAAAAGAGAGAAGAACCAGGAAGAGAGAGACAGAGACAGAGACAGAGACAGACAGACAGACAAACTAGGAAGACAACCCAGGAAGACAGGGAGAAAGATCGAGGGAAGTAGAGAGGGAGGGTGGGAGAGAGAGATAGAGATTGGGGGAGGCTGGAGAACCAGGAAATGACCTGATGGAATGAATGCAGCACAGCTACGATGACCACTGTCAAGTAACTTGGAGAGCACAGCTAGGAAAAAGGCAGTCTAGTGTAGAAAAAAATAGTTTAGGGGCAATCGCCCAGTAATTGTGCTAAAGGTGATTAAATAGATAGCACTCTGTCATCGGGTTATATTAAGAACTAGCAGAATTACTAAATATCCAAGAACACCACCAGATTCCTAAGAAGGCTAGAAGACAATTGTATTAAGAGTTTGAAACAAGGGCTGGAGAGATGGCTCAGTGGTCAAGAGCACTGACTGCTCTTCCAGACAGAGGTCCTGAGTTCAATTCCCAGCAACCACATGGTGGCTCACAACCATCTGAAATGGGATCTGATGCCCACTTCTGGTGTGTCTGAAGACAGCAACAGTGTACTCATATAAAATAAATAAATTAAAAAAAAAAAAAAAAAAGAGGGCCGGGCGTGGTGGTGGCGCACGCTTTTAATCCCAGCACTGGGGAGGCAGAGGCAGGCGGATTTCTGAGTTCGAGGCCAGCCTGGTCTAGAAAATGATTTCCAGGTCAGGGCTATACAGAGAAACCCTGTCTCGACCCCCCCCCCCTTTAAAAAAAAGAGTTTGAAACAAAACTTCAGCAGGTGCCAAGAGAAGAGGGCAAAGAGAAAGAAAAAGATGCACCTTTTGGTTGAGTCCCAATGCAGGAGGTTCAGCAATGGAACCACATGGGTAGCAAAGGACAGGGAGGAACAGTGGGTGGGGGATGGGAGAGTCAGGCATGGGGCTCAGACTGAGAAAGCTCAGAGCACCACAGAAGCCAGTGTCTGGAAGACGGGATGTTACACTAGAACTCACCAGGCACGGTGCAAGCCACGGCAGGGAGGAGGGGCTTCTAGAAACAATACCTATGTATGTTATTTCATTAAGGGGATAATTATTCCTCCCATCTCCTTAGCAAGTCTTCAGGTGAGTCAGCTTTTTTTTGGGGGGGGGAGGGGTGGGATGACTCCTGGCCAGGTGTTAAGAGTCACAGTACTTACAGAATCAATCAATCTCTCTCTCTCTCTTTCTCTCTCTCCCTCTCTCTCTCTCTCTCTCTCTCTTTTATTGTGATGACTTAAAGTCTACAATCCAAATAACCAAACAATGGGCAGCTGTGAATAGAAAGTCCAAGACTCTAGTAGTTGCTCAGTCCCACAAGCCTAGGTGTTTCAACTAGTCTTCTGTATAAGCCGGAATCCTGAAGAAGTAGGTCCCAACAGTGGTGCTAGCAGTGAGTACAAGCAGCCAAAGGAGGAAGCCTTCCCTCCTCCGCTGTCCTATGTAGGCCTCCAGCTGGTGTGGCCCAGATTAAAGGTGGGTACTGCCACGTCTGGAGTTCAACAGTTCTTTACTTGGAACTTGCTCTGTCCCAGGCTGGCCTTGAACTCAGAGATCTGCCCGCCTCGGTCTCCTGGGATTAAAAGTGTGTACTACCTTGCCTGGGCCTAAGCTTTTCATGCCCACTATGCCTCAAGATCTGGATCAAAAGCCTGTCTCACCCTCAAATCAAGATCCAGGTCAGAAGCCTGTGTCTTCCGGCCTCAAGATCTGGATCATGGTGTGCCCTCCATTTCTGGATTGTAGTTCATTCCAGATGTTGTCAAGCTGACAACCAGAAATAGCCACCACACCCCATTCGGTGTCAGTCCCAAATGGACTAAGGCCTTTTATAGGAAACCTGGGCCACTTTTGTGCCACACTTACCAAGGACAAGGAAAAAACAAGAGGAAAAGGATGGCACCATCTTTAAAACTATACCTTTTCTTTACCTAAATGCAAACTGACTCAGACCTACTATATTAGATTACACACAGTCTGAGGGCCACCATATCTCAGCAAATCAAAGACCTCACCAACTGTTAAGACTTTGTTATTTATGTACCACAAAAGGCAATGTCCATTCAAAAAATGACACAGCAACGTTATCTGCTGAAAGTCGTATGATGAACAGGTGTGGTGGTACGTACACACACACACACACACACACACACACACACACACACACCTGCCCTCCCAGTGCTCAGGAAGTAGAGGCGGGAGGGATGAAAAGCCAGTCTCTAAATAAGTAAGATAAAATGCACTCTATTTTCAAAATTCTAAAATTAGGATCAAAAGATGTATGTGCTAGAACAAACGATGTGCCATGTCACTGGGAAATGAGGTGACCAGGGTTATGATGTAGCCACAGAGCAGGATTCCCTACTTCATTCTAGAGCGGTGGGAGAGAGGGTGGGGTTTTACTGTAAGAGCCATTAGAGCCGAGAGCTGTTAACGGAAAGAAGGGTGAAGGGCTGTGCACAAGTTGCTAGAGACTAGAAAAGACAGTCCTGCAGGCTCTTTCTACAATGCAGGGCGGTTTGAATCAACTGCTTCTATTTAAGAAGGAAGGAAGAACGGAGGGTCAGAGAAAAGCAGCAGCAAAGACAACTCAAAGCACATTAAGCGCCTCGTGTGCACACAGCACCCAACTTCCCAGCTGATGCCGGTCAACGGAAAACGAAAGGGAGACTAACATTAATTATTAAAAGACTGAGAGAGTGGTGTAAAATAAACTGGTGATACTGTTTTAATTAGCTCTACTCCAAAATGCAGACTCCAAAAATATTTCAAAATGAGACTTTAAGACTTTTTGCTGTTTAAGGAACAAACCCAAGAGCTGATGCATCCAACTTTTTACAGACTGAGAAAAGCATGAGGAAATTAAATATGAATGTTTCAGGAAGAGTTTCACACATTTTATACATGAACCCTATCTTCATATATTCCTGTGATATGTACCTGCTACCTGAAACCACACCGTAGGACCACACTGAGGACCAGGGATGATAGTGAACACCTTTAATCCCAGCACACAGCCGGTAGGCAGACACAGACAGATCTTTATGGGTTTGAGGCCACTTTAAGCTACATACTGGCCAGCCAAGGCTCTAGAGTGAGATCTTGTCTTAGAAAACAAACAAACAAGTATACACACCATGTAAGGGAAAGAACACCAAGCATCAATATGACATCTGACTCAAGGAGGTCAGACACATTTACAAAATGAGCACAAAGAATGGGAAAATAGGGGCTGGTGAGATGGCTCAGCGGTTAAGAAGGTCACAGGGTGTGGTGGCACACGCCTTTAATCCCAGCACTCGGGAGGCAGAGGCAGGTGGATTTCTGAGTTCAAGGCCAGCCTGGTCTACAAAGTGAATTCCAGGACAGCCAGGGCTATACAGAGAAACCCTGTCTCGAGAGAAAAGAAAAAAATAAAAAAAAAGAGTGCCGAAGGTCCTGAGTTCAAATCCCAGCAACCACATGGTGGCTCACACCATCTGTAACAAAATCTGATGACCTCTTCTGGGGTGTCTGAAGAATGGGAAAATAAAAGAATATTTATAGACATGTTATCCTTACAAATAATTCTGCTCCAGCTGTCATTAAGACACAACGTAAGGCTCAGAGGTAATATCCTGAAGCCAAAAAAGGCAGTGTTTTTGCTACTTAACACTCAACAGACAGCCAATTGAAAACTTACATATCTCTCTCACTACACAGTCAACAAAATTAAAAAAGAAAATACATGGCCTCCTGTGACTTGGTTTTAATTGATGAAGTGGCACTGGCTAGCATCACCTGGGAAGTCTCAGTGAGGGTCTAGATTCAGTTGACCCATGAGCAGTGTTGGGGATGGATTCTATTAATTGACTTGGGAAGACTCACCCACTATGGGGGGCAACACTCTCTAGGAAGGAGATTTGGATGTACACATGTAGAGAAGATAAGCCAAGCACTAACAGGCATGCATTAAAATTCATCACTCTCTGGTTTTGACTGTGGATATGAAATGATCACGTGCCTCAGGCCCTTTTGGCTTGACCTTCCTGGAGGGATGCACCAGGGATCGAGTTCTTGCTTTTGTGGGGTTATCATATCAGAGCAATGGGAAAATCAACTTCTGCATGCATGCCCTGGTGTTCATGTGTGTGCAGCAGCAGAGCACGCTTTCTGTGCTGCCCTTTCTCGTTGCTATAAAGGAACTGAGAACACGGCTCATACACGCATACTCAGAGCTGCAACTCCCACGTCCAGTCTGACCCACTCCACACCTTTAAATGTCCGTTACATACCTCCTCCCAAGCCCCAGATTCCAGGACAGAGTGACTTCTCTACCAGATGACAGGCAAACCGCACATAACCAACATGTTCAATAGAAACTCATGCTTTCCATCTCCCAACCTCAGTCTCATCCATCCATCCATCCATCCATCCATCCGCTCTACCCACAAATCTAGGTGTTATCCTTCCCATCCTTCATGCCATGTGAGTCTCATCAGCTTTGCCAACAACCCACACAGCTCAGCTTCATCCTTTTTTTTTTTTTTTTTTTAACTTATCACTTCATATGTAACTGCCACGCCATCCCTTCTTTGGACTGTGATGGCCTCTTTCCTGTTTTCAACTCTTCTGCCCATCATTTTTTTCTTTGCAGGCAGGGTTCCTCTGGTTAACAGAAACACTAATTGGTAAATGTAAACCCACAGAAAAATGGTTCTCTGTGCACTCAATAAATCCCACACTCTGTATCATGGCTCCAGATAATCTGATCCCTTCCTCCCTCTCAAACTGCATTCCACTCTCTGGCTGGACATCCCCAGCATCATTTTGACTCCTCACACACCCACTGCTCACAGCACAGGGTCTTCTTCATCACTATGAGCTCTGGCAACAGAGCCTTAGTCCTCAGCTTTAACGTCTGTTCTACTGTGTTTCCGACACTGCAGGTGCACCTCCCCCCACTCTGATGTCCCTTCATCTTCCCACAGACTGCCCTTTTCAATACTGGTAAATATCTATGCATACAGACTGCCCTTATCAATACTGGTAAATATCTATGCATACAGACTGCCTTATCAATACTGGTAAGTATCTATACATACAGACTGCCTTATCAATATTGGTAAATATCAACACATACAGACTGTCCTTATCGATATTGGTAAATATCTATGCATCTAGACTGTCCTTATCAATATTGTTAATTATCAATGCATAGAGACTGCTTTATCAATACTGGTAAATATCTATACATACAGACTGCCTTATCAATATTGGTAAGTATCTATGCATACAGACTGCCTTATCAATATTGGTAAATATCTATGCATACAGACTGTCCTTATCTATATTGGTAAATATCTATACATATAGACTGTCCTTATCAATATTGGTAAATATCTATGTATTACTCTGACTCCCTACCAGATCATAAACTCCAAGTACACAAAACATACCTACCTGTTTTTTCCTTTTAAATCTTCATAAATGTGTTTCACACAAGTGTTTCGTCTTAAAGACACAGTGGATTTGTACCACAGTTCTTTTGCAGGCAACATAGAACTCAACAGACAATTTTCACATTTCCAGATTCTGAGTGAAAAAAACCTGAAATTATAAATATTTAGGTAGTAATCCAAATAATTATATTTATTTATAGCCTGGCTACTTTGCCTAATTAAAAAATAGGCAAAATATTTTAATAAAAGCACTATTTTGGGGCTGGTGAGATGGCTCAGTGGGTAAGAGCACCCGACTGCTCTTCCGAAGGTGATGAGTTCAAATCCCAGCAACCACATGGTGGCTCACAACCATCCTTAATGAGATCTGGCGCCCTCTTCTGGAATGCCTGAAGACAGCTACAGTGTACTTATATATAATAAATAAAATAAATCTTTAAAAAAAAAAATTAAAGCACTATTTAAAATGTCTTTAACTATTTCTATGGGACTACTGTTTTAATATCAAAAAACGATACATTGTAATCAGGTCCAAAACCAAAAGTGTAAATTACTGTCCATGCTGTGTTAGCTATAAAATATATGCAGACTCTTTTATACACCTCCATTCAAATGGAGCCTAATGGCCCTGTCCTTCTGTGCCCTATACCTGGGGGTTAGAGCGCAGCAGAAGTGATGACGTGTGGCTAGTTCATGAAAGGTAGCATATTTTCTCTCTCTCTCTCTCTCTCTCTCTCTTTCTCTCTCTCTCTCTCTCCATTTGCTCTGAAGGAAGCCAGCTTCCATGCTGTGAAGACACACGTTTGACCCTATAGGAAGGCCCCATGTGAGCAGAGAAGAGGCTTCCTGAAGACAACTAGGAGGAAAGAAACCGGAGCCTCTGTCAACAGCATGGGTATGAGCCATCCAGGAAAGGAATCCCCAGCCCAGTCACAACTTTAATTATGCCTAGCCAACATCCTGGCTGTAATCTCTTAGGACATGAAGCTAGACCACTCAGCTAACCTTGTCCTGAATGCCCAGCCCACAAGAATCAGAAAAATAGGTGTGTCTTTCTAAGTTGTCATGTCTGAATAGCATCATTACGTGACTAACACACATGCATCCATTTAATAACTACTGGTCTGCACTCCTTTGTCCTACATTCCTCTGTGTTAAATCCTATGGAAACAGCAGCAACACAAGACCTAACTACCACAGAGGGAAAGAAGCAGCCTACCATCGTCCTGTGGGCACTCTACAAATACATAGGTTAAAAAATGCCAGGTGTGGTGGCTCACATCTAAAATCCCAGTACTTGAGAGGCCTAGGCAGGAGGCTTGACCTGAGTTTGAGGCCATTCTGTACAACATGGCAAGTATCAGGCCAACCAAGACTACAAAACAAGACTTTGACCTAAAGAAACCTTAATAATAACAAATACATAAATAAAATAAATATAAATTACTAAATAAGATACTAAGGAAACAATATGACATCCCGGAGGATGGAAGGGGGAGGAGCGAAGCTGCTCTGTTAAGGAGAGCAGAAGAGTTAAACCAAGTGAGAAGCAGAGTTTGGGACTTAAGAACCAACATGAAGGTCAGATGAGCATGTAAGCCTGGTAATGATCCCAGTTCTGGGGAAGGAGAATCAGAAATGGTAAGATTTGTGTTCATGGTGAAACCCCGCCTCAATACAGAAGGAAGAGAGACAACCAAGGAAGAGGACATTCATCTTGGGCCTTGACATGCAAATGTGCACCTGCACACAGATGCATGTGCATACACACATGTCCCCACATATGGAGACATACTCACACCACTGACATATGCAGAAAAGTAAAAAGGTCGAAGGGCAGGGGAACCTGTCTCAAATAAAGCAAAACCAAATCAAGCCACTAACTTAAAAACTGCTGTTTGTAGTTGTGCAAATAAATAATTGGTGTCTCTCTGTCCTGTATTCTTTCTGCAATCAATTATGAAGTATTAAGCAATCACTTAATATCTTCATGCTTTTCTAAGTATCTAATTTTGCTTACATGCATGTCTGTGTGCTATATGCATTCCTGGTGGCCTAGGAAGTCAGAAGAGAGAGTTAAGATTCCCTGGAACTGGAATTATGGATTGCTGTGATCCATGTGGGTACTGGGAATCAAACCCAGGTCCTCTGAAACAACATCGAATGCTCTTAACCACCAAGCTACCTCTACAGCCACAAGTATCTGGTTTCTAAAGAAATTACAGCACCAATTGAATAACCAAAGATTTGCTAGGCTGGGAACTAATTTTCCTCAAATGATACCCATCAGAATTTGTAATAAAATTCAGTAAGGAGACTAGGACCATTTACCAGGAAAACAACAACAATAATCTATTTAAATTAAAAACATAGAAAAAAATTACTCTGAAAATAGGAATAATCACATGAAAGTTAACTTCTAATACACTACAGATGTAAATTGTTAAGATGAAACCATAAAACACAAACAAACAAACAGGGCAGATCTTTGTGATCTTGAATTTCACAATGGTTTGTTTCAAGTATGTCACCAAAACAAGAAAATAATAGATATACTAGAAACAAAGATCTTCAGTAAAATTCAATATTTCCATGTATTAACAACTCCATTGACCAAATCGTTGTATCTCATGATGGTTTAATATCTAGTACACAAAGAGAAGTCTTTAACAAGAAGGTTAACACAATCTTGAAATAGTCAAGTGTCTTAGTTAGGGTTTTACTGCTGTGAACAGATACCATGATCAAGGCAACTCTTATAAGAACAAGATTTAATTGGGGTTACAGGTTCAGAGGTTCAGTCTATTATCATCAAAGCAGGAAGCATGGCGGCATCCAGGCAGGCATGGTATAAGAGGATCTGAGAGTTCTACATCTTATTAGGAAGATAAACAAGAGAATACTAGATTCCAGGCAGCTAGGGTGAAGGTCTTAAGCCCACACCCGCAGTGACACACCTACTCCAACAAGGCCACATTTCCTTATAGTGCCACTCCCTGGGCCAAGTTTATATCACACCAGGGAATGAATACATGCTCTCTCTCTCTCTCTCTCTCTCTCTCTCTCTCTCTCTCTCTCTCTCTCTCTCTCTCTCTTTCCTAAAGTGCTGCTCCCTGTATGATCCAGCAGCAAGCTCTTTTTGAAAGCCCTGAACCCATCCTCAGACACAGATGCTAAGACCCTCAGAGCAGCTTTCATGGCACCAAGCAGTAGATGTAACTAACTCTCTATCAAGAGAAAAATCTACAACAGAATGTAGCAAATACACCCGACAAGTATCATTCTGCCCTTAAAATAAATTTAAAAAGGGGTTTGATGCATGCAGTGACATGGATAAATCTTGTGAACATTCTAAATGGAAGAGGCATATGTAAAGGGGTACATGTCTTAAGGTTACATGTGAAATGTCTGAGACAAGGGTAGAACAGAGGTTGCCAGGGGCCAGGCATGCGGAGGAGGATTGCTGCTGCCCAGTCAGTGGAGATTCTACCTGAGATAATGAAACGTTCTGGACCTACAAGTGCTGACTACAAAACATTCTGAATGCACCAAGTATCAACGATTCACAGTTTCAGATAATCAGAATAGCACCTTTTAGATTACACACATCAACCATAGTAAAGATACATTTATTACTACGCTATTTGTAGAATGTGAACAAATCTAAAGCCTGTCAAAACAGAATTCCAAGCCAACACAGACGGAAGCCATTCCGAGTGAAAGTGGACATTGAACTAGAACATGCAATTCTCTGGGCATATGAAAGGAAGATTCACCAGGGACCCTGGCGTGCTTGTTTTGGAAGCATGACCATGGTGTTCAAATTGTGAGGGAAACTCAGGCATTCCGCAGAAACAAAAGCAAGGTTCAATGAAGGCTGGAGATCTTTAGTTGTCCATTTTTACTTCATTTCTATTTCCGTATCTCAAATTCTCTCTTCCATTAGCTTAAAACCAGGATTCCCAAGAGAAAATATGTGCCCTCTAATATGTAACCATGGAAAGTGGACAGTCAAGGAAAACCGCCAAAACCTGGATACAACAGACAGCAGGAACAGCGTGCAAACTTTAGTTAACAGAACTAGAATAGAAAAGGCCCAATTCTATAAGAGTATACACCAACCCTGAGCTCCATGATGCTGGCAAATGGTGCGGAGCCAGTTACCCTCCGTGCGGTCTTCTAGTCACGAGGGCCAGCATTCTTCACGGGCTAATCAGCAGGCCTGTTTCATAATCCGCTAATCCCGAAATCACAGCTAATGTTCTGAATTGTAAAGCCAGTGCCCTGCTACAGGTCTAAGGGCAAGTACTCATTTTAAAAAGTTCACGTTTTATTACGAGTTGGCTAGCTGCAGAAAAACATCCGGTTTGTGGACAGCCTGTAATTTCAGAGAGGCAATAAACAGCGCCATGAACTAAAAACAGAAAACGCAAAGTCAACAGGTCAAGAAACACAGGGAAAAGTCCCTCTAGGCAGCTCCCAAGAGATGGCCACAGGAAACGGCACAAGTACATGCAGCTGCGCTCCAGGGTGACTCCATCCTCTTCACCCAGCTCCTGCCAGGCATTCTGGCTCAGTGGTCCCCACTGCAGGTCTCAGGGAGCAGGAACTAGATGTGCTCTCCAGATGTGCTCTTTACTGTCCACATGAGTGAAGTACTAATATCTTCTTTCCCAATGCTGGAGATTGCAATCCAATGAATCTCAGCATAGGATTACCAGCATGCAATCTGCTTCTTAAACAGCTTCCCCTACAAAACTTTCCCTGCCTTTCAGTGTATCCAGAATGTGTTGCAAACAGTACATTTATATGCACTGTTCTATTCACGATAGCTAAGAAATGAAGCAGCCTAGGGCTGGAGAGATGGCTCAGCAGTTAAGAGAGCTTTTCCAGAGGTCCTGAGTTCAAATCCCAGCAACCACATTATGGCTCACAACCATCTGTACAGATACAGTGTACTCATATACGTAATATAAATAAATCTTAAAAAAAAAAAAAAAACAGAAAGTAACGAATCAGCCTAGATACTTGTTATCCAGGAATAAATATACTGAAATATGGTATATAAATACAAGGATGGTATTTTATCCAAATGTTAAAAAAAAATTATGAAATTTTCTGCACGCTGTAAAAATCCACTCTTGGACATGAAGAAGGGTTTGCCAGCCCTCTGAGCTTCACCAGGGAAAGGGAGGGCCCTTCAGGGTTAACACACTGGAGTTCTTGACAAGCTGGGCCCATATCAAATGTCCACCTGCACTCACAACTTCACTCTCTCTATCCCATTTACCTTGACTTGAAATTAGACATACAGTTTTATTCTACTTATTTGGGGCCTTTTTTGACACAAGATCTCTATGTACTTTTGGCGGTCCAAGAACTCACAATTAGACCAGCTTGGCCTTGAACTCACAAAGATCATTTGGCCACTACAACCTAACTTGCTCAGATTAAAGGGATGGAACGCCACACCTGTCCAAAGGCATGCAGTTTTGATGCATAATCTAACAAGCCATTTGAATTGCTTCACTGATATCTCTCATCTCTTTTTCTATAAACTTAGACTTGTTCAGAGCTACGGACACCTACAAAGGTGAAGGCTGAACTGAGAACACTATATAGGGGAGAGACCCTGGCCAGCCAAGGCCCATGAGTGAGCTCTGACTCCCCTTTTCACGGTCACTGAGAGCTGGGGTCTCGGCCATGTGGGCTGAACATTGTGAGTTCAGAGGACTGCCGGCTACTGATGCCAGAGGACAGACACGACCTATTGTATTTGAGAATCCTGAAGAGAAGTTTAAGTAAAGGAAGTTTATTCTGTAACTGAAATGACACTTGGTGGTCTCCAGCTTGAACACGTCAGAATGCAGCATGCTGACAGCATGGAGAATCGTCCTCTTTCTCTAGGAAATAACTACTTCGTTTCTTTTCTGTTTGTAGTCAGTTCACTTAAATTCATTGTACTTTCTATTATGCAGAAAGTTAGAGCAAAACGGAGCCATACGCAAACAGGATTACCCAATGTGAAGAGATAAATAAGAAAACATTTACTGTGTATACTACAGAGCAGCTCTACTAATGTTATCATGGGTTGAAGGGTTGAAACACAAAAACCTTGAGAAAATGGAGTAATCTGAAAAGACAGCTTCCTGGTTCCATTCCTTTTGCACAAACAGAGGGAACTGTTGCCGAGTGAGGCTCAGGCTCTCACTGCAGTTAGGGCCAAATGAAGGGATCAACGTGAATCTGTACTTCAAAATGCAGCTGGACCTGGCCCACCTGTAACCTTAGCGCTCACGAGTTCTAGGCTATCCTTGGCTACACAGTGAGTTTGAGACTGCAGAAGACCCTGCCTCAAACAAACAGCAGCAAAAGAGAACTTCATACATGTATGGAACAGGAGCTTACTATGCACACACAGACAAACGATACATACATATATGTTTTTATGTATAAGGGTACATATGTTTATTAGCTTTGTCCCCTGATGGAGCCTACAAACAATCCCCAGCACTGGCAGACGCGCCAAGTGTCTCTGCCTCGTTTCTTCTTGGTGAAGAGCTGCAGCCACTCGGGGCAATGGCTAACTCCAACTGTTGAGCGTTCAAGATATGTGATAAACCTTCTCATAAAGGGTAAAAATAAGGACATGCTCATTTAAAAAGGATTGCTAGGCACATAAAAGGACAGAAGAGTCCAGTGAGACACGGGGCAGTTTGAGGACCAAATTCTGAGAAAATAATGAATGAATAATCATGGGGAGCGGAGGGGAATGACTGTGAATTAATACCAATAATAAGCGATAATTCCAACAATTATCACCAACAAATGTTATATACAAGAGATGAACAAACGTTACATATTATGAGGAATTACATTTTAATTATCTTATAGTGCCTACTTCCACACAGACTCTTAATTAGCTGCCAGGGAATTACAATGACCACAAAGGGAGGAAATCAGACAGGGAAATTGGTGGTCCAAACACGTATCTCTCTTTTTTTTTTTTTTTTTTTTTTTGATTTTTCGAGACAGGGTTTCTCTATACAGCCCCAGCTGTCCTGGAACTCACTCTGTAGACCAGGCTGGCCTCGAACTCAGAAATCCACCTGCCTCTGCCTCCCAAGTGCTGGGATTAAAGGCGTGCGCCACCACGCCCGGCTTTTTTTTTTCTTTTTTCTTTTTTTTTTTCCAAACACGTATCTCAAATAATGGGAAAGACATATTCCTTATGTAATATTTCATCCAAGGATACTCTCTTGATATCACAGCAAGTAAGAGGCATGAACAACTGTCTTAATCTAGGTTTTACTACTGAGAACAGACACTATGACCAAAGCCAAGTCTTAAAGGACACCATTCAATTGGGGCTGGCTTACAGATTCAGAGGTTCAGTCCATTATCATCAAGCGAGTATCATGGCAGCATCCAGGCAGGCATGGTGCAGGAGGAGCTGAGAATTCTGTATCCTCATCTGAAGACTGCTAGTGGAAGACTGACTTCCAGGCAGCTATGACTAGGGTATTAAAGCCCACGCCCACAGTGACACACCTACTCCAAGGGCATACCTCCTAAGAGTGCAGCTCCCTGGCCCCAGCAGATACAAACCTTCACAGCCACAATAAAACAAAGGGAAAGGTATAAGTGCATAGTGCACACTCAAGAAATTCAACAAAGACAAGATGTGCACAACTATCCCAGAGAAAGAGACAGTTGGGACTTGCTACAGTCTGAGTGTGAAATGTCCCCAATCGGCTCATGTATTGAATGCTTGGTCTTTAGCTGGTGGTACCTAGCCAGAAAGAGAAGGTCACCAAGGTGATTCTGATGGTGGGTCTCCCTTACCCCTTCTGCTTCCTGAGAAGCTGAGCCCCTGCCACACTCTGCCTCCATGATTTTCTGCACAAGGATAGCACCATCCAAACATGGGATCAACCTCTGGAACCATGAACAGCCCAGCTTCCTCTTTAGAGCTGATCACAGCCAAGCAAAGGGGACTTAATATAACATCTAGATCAACACAGGACCACAGGTGAGCTCGTGCACTGGAAGGAGAGCAATGCGCTCTAAGACCGTTCGTCTGCTACAAAGCAGAAGGAAAGTGGTAGATTAAAGTAATACAGCAGGCTTGGGCATGCAAAGGCTGTTGATTAAGAGATTACATTCTTAGAATCCACACTAAGACTTATAGCAAAAGGGCTGCCATGGATTGATGGAACTCTTAAATGTCTGTGTGTGTTTATACATATACATACATATAGAAACAGCCATATGTAAATGAGAAATAATAAATCCCCTGCAAGAAAAGGGCAACCATATGCAAACCTAGATAAAAGAAACATGGTGTTCCCTATAGTATCTTTTGCAACTTTTCTATAATGTTTGAAATTATTTCTGAAAGACAACCTCAGAAACTCAGATCTGTTCCATTTCAGGGTCCAGCACAACCAATTGCCATGCTCAAAGGCTTGCATGAGGCCTATGTTATGAAAAAATATCACTTTCCCTCCATTTCCCACACCGCAATCGTGCCCTGGGGAAAGCTGCCCAAAGTTGGCTTTTCCCCCTCCTTGATCAAGTGGCCCAGGATCTGAACACTGAAACACGGAGCACTTCATCCGGACAGTCACCTACCCGCCATGGCCCTGAATTATCCTGCACACCGCTTACAGTCAGTCCCATTTCATTCCTCTGTCAGATAAAATCTGACCACGATCCTTCTAAGTTGTTTAACAGGAGGTGAATTAGACAGGAAAGAACCTACTATATGAATTTAAGTCACAACACTGGCAAAATACATTACAGATGTATTTTTAGATCTTTCTTCTTCCTTCTGGATCTTGAGAAATATGCAAATATTACTACCCAGGGACTTTTGTAACTTCCCAAGAGTACTGTCCAGTGAGTAGCATGAGCTCAGTCAGGAGACAACTGCGGAGGCCAGCAGGGACGCCTGTCCTGTCAGGTCACACAGCACAGCAGCCCCTGTCTATGTAACAAGGCAGTGGCCTAAGGACTAACTAGCCCCCTCAGTTCTGTAGACAAGCCAAATGAACACCATCAGCGAAAACCGCTCTTTGTTGGAGAGCAGGTCTCACTGGATAACAAAACTGTCTTGGAATTCACCATGTAGCACAGGCTAGCCTCAACTCTGGGACTCTCTTGTGTAAGCCTCACAGGAATACTGCACCATTAAGGCTGGCTCTGAAAAGCCACGTTTTATCACTCTCCGATACCTCAGAAGTGACATGGGACAGTCCTAGCAACATGTTCTATGAAAACTGAAATGGCTGTCTCTGTTGCTTTCATTTTGCAGATCTGTAGTTTCCCAGTTCAGGGAATTAACACACTACTATATACCACTGAAGCTACATACACACAAACCTATGCTTACTGTATGCCAAAGTTGGACCATGTACCTGTATCTGGCTGGTAGGACCCACTGATTTTGGATAACAGTAACAGGTTCAAGTAACTTCCATGAGGAACTTTTGGGATATTTTATAAGCATAAATATTTCCTTGATGTTCCACACTAAGAGTGTTATACACAACAGATGCCGAGATCCACAAGGAGTCTCAGCTCCTCGGGACAAGAGTAGATGCCCAGTTCACACAAGGAAAAGGCTAGTGAGCTGGACACAAGTATGAAAACCCCATAGCCTGCGGTGCAACCTCTCTCCACAGAGCATAATTCCTGCCTTTGGTGAGTATTTTCAGAAGACAACATTTGTCTTTACAATCTTTAACTTAAATG
Organism: Mus minutoides; assembly: GCA_902729485.2. Taxonomy (NCBI): domain Eukaryota; kingdom Metazoa; phylum Chordata; class Mammalia; order Rodentia; family Muridae; genus Mus; species Mus minutoides. The sequence goes on from LR749532.1 coordinate 1,894,306, forward strand.
ATACGTCTTGGGACAGGGGAGGTCACAGATCCTCTCAGTTGCTTGGATTGCCATAGGTCGGAGCATGCAAAGATGAGTCTGTTAAAAAGAAAACGGGAACACAACACAGAATTTTATATGCAGCCACGTCATTTAACTAACTTTTCATATAGGCTGATAAAGAATGAAAAGGAGTCCAGAGTGGACTGTTTCACTGAACTTCCACTTGGCTGGAAGCTGCTGAGAGCATCTTCCTCCTTAGGCCTCTCCTCTTGGGGGAGAGAGAAACCATATTGGTCCTTTGTTAAAAACAAGTCACTCAAAATACACTGTTCCACACTGTCCCCTTCCTATTGACTGACTGATTGATAGACGGAGACGGGGCCCTCTCTGTAGCCCAGGCTGGCCTAGAACTCACGTCTTACTCACTGTTCTACTGTTGTGAAAAGACACCATGACCAAGGCAACTCTTACAAAAGAAAGCTTTTAACTGGAGGCTTCCTCAGAGGATGAGTCCATTATCCTCATGGCAGGGCTTAGGAGAGCACAGTGGCACACAGGGCTGGACTCACCCGGATCCACAGCAGAGAGAGACAAAAGTTTAAGGTTGCTTTTTCCAACCTTAAAACCCATCCCTACAGACAGACACACTTCCTCCAACAAGGCTAGTCCCACTCCAGCAAGGACATGGCTCCTAATCCTTCTCAAATACAGCCAATCCCCAATGAGTAAGCTTTCAAATAAGTGAGCCCATGGGAGACATTCTTATTCAAACTACCTGAATTCAAAATCAGTTCAACTACTTCAGGTAGTAGTTTAATGTGTAGGGATCCCCCTGCCTCAACTTCTAGAATCCTGTGATTACAGGTGTAAGCCACCACCTTGTTTGGCTAAACAAAGGGAATAAAATTCAAGTCTACACAATGTTCCCTTTCTACTAGAAGGACTGGGCCTTCTCATAAAGAAATTGAGGTGTGAAGACCAGTACATAGACACTGTGGCCCCGCCCTTGTCCTAGCCATATCTCTCCCCAGTTAATGACCCCATGGAAATAAGCCGTCCTGCCTTCCTCAGCTTTTCTCAACATTCTGTTCAACTTATTACATAAATGTTCTATTCCAGCTCCTTCGCCAGTCCTTTTTTCTTTCTGAAATATTTCCTTATTTCTTGTAGCAAATAACATGACTTTAATATCAAATGTCCCCTTATTTTCTGCACCATGTGACATGTTATCACTTCAATATCAAATGTCCCCCACAGGCACATGTGTGATAGGCTACGTCTCCAGCTGGTGACAGAAGAGGGGGTAAGTCTCAGGAGGTGAAGCCTGGTTGGGAGTCAGGGGAGTCACCATGGGCGTGCCTTTGAAGGACTCCTGCCCCTTCCTGCCTTCCCAGCTCTCTGCTTGCTGGCGGCCATAGAACAAGACCTGCTCCATTTTCCTTCTCCCATGGTGTCCCCTTGGCACAGCCCAGAACAGCAGAGCAGCCATTTCTAGATGAGAACCTCAGTGGTTAAGTCAGTTGCTCCTTCGAGGCGCTCTCCCTCCCCACGTCCACAGCAATGGCACCCAGCTGGGTTAGCCTGTCTGTTTTCAATTTAATCATCTGGCCCAGCCCCTGCCAGAGGAAGATGGAGCTGAAATTTTGTCTCCTTACAAGGGAAAGAGACAATGAGATATTGATTCATGAAACAAACTAGAGACTATTTTTCACAGCTGGGTCTAAGTATCAAAAATTAAAATTCCAGTTGGATCAGAGAACAGTCCTCAGCCCTGTGAGCAGGCATTACTCTCCGCATACCGTCAAGCTGCAAGTGCTGTGACAAGATTATTTTGTTTTTACAAAAATGTTTAAAAATAAGACACATTCCCCTAAGCAACATCAAACGGAAGGCACTGAGAGACTAGGAATACAGCCTCGCAGGCGCTCCAACCTTAGCAGTCGACAGCGAGGGATCAAAGGGACCATCGCTCTCCACATATGAGCACACTCCCCACGCGTGATACTCAACTACCCACTCTGCTCTCTTCAGATGGTTTCTGAAAGGAAACGTTGCTGTCCAGCACACTCTGCTGGTCTCTCTCAGAGCAGCACTACTCCAAGATTTCAGCAATGGGGATGAAGTACCAGTAAGGCTCACATCCACAGTTAGTACTTCATTACTCAGAGGCTTCTCCAACGTGGACGATGTTCGTGCACAGCTCACAGCCATCTCTTAATGGCGAGGCAGCCATTAAGAGATATAAGTCTTCTGGGCAGGCCTTTACTCTCAGCTCAGGGACTTCACACTTCACCGTTTCACTTGGCCCAAGTAGCTGCTCTATTTCAAGTCCACTGTCAGCATCTTTCACAAATTAGCTTGTTAATGCCAACAAGAAATCAAGTGACGTAGAGAGTAACGATCCTATTCATATTAATTTTTGATGCTTAGACTCGGCTGTGAAGAGTATCTTTAGTTTTGCAAACTGGGGAGAATTGTGCTCATTTACTAACTTGAGAATGGAGCCTCAGGTCCCTGTGCCAGTCAGCGGCAGGGGAAGCAGACCCAGGGCAGTCTGCTGGCCGCAGAGCCTCTGCTCTTTTCCCTATGCCAGGGCTTCCTCACCACAGAGAGGGAAGTGGCGCAAGTCTCTAGTCCAAACAGAATTGCTTACCTAACACGTATAGACGCCAGATTACAACCAGGATCTGGTTCTGAGTCTCACATGTCACACATGGTTGTGCATGGTCACACAACTGCCATGGAGAGCAGGGCTCTGAATAAGTCCTTGAAAATTTGCAAGAAGCAAGTTTGCAAGAAGCAAGTTTGCAAGAAGCAAAAGAAGAAAAAATATGTGCAAAAATATTTTACCCATGCACCTGCAGAGAAAGCCTTGACAAAGTGACAAAATGTCTCTTGCCTTCTTAACAACATCCTGCTGACCCAGGCTCCCTGCACCCTGCCCTCTGCTTCATTAACCTGAAAGAAAGCTCACCTGTTCATACACCAACCTCAACCTCGGTCAAGCCACAACTGCTCTGTTGCAATCCTGGGACTTTTTTTTTTTTTTTTTTGTCCAAGACAGGGTTTCTCTGTATAGCCCTGGCTGTCCTGGAACTCACTCTGCTCACTCTGTAGACCAGGCTGGCCTTGAACTTAGAAATCAGCCTGCCTCTGCCTCCCAAATGCTGGGATTAAAGGCGTGTGCCACCACTGCCCAACCCTGGGACTTTTTAAAATTCTCATGTGGCTTCCTGCTCCTATGACAGGGATATTTTCTCACCTCCCTAAGCAGACTCCAGGAAGAAACAAATAAGGAATGTGGAATTAGTGTCAACTGTCTCCAAAAGGTCATTACAATGGATGAAAGAGAGCTGGGCACCTCTGAGTGGTGTGCCTAGGACGCTGGGACTGCACAGCATGCCTAGGACCCCTGGGACTCTGCCATTGAGCTCTGCCCCTGGGTTCTATTTCCAATGCTCCCAAAGAGTGGAAGGAACTTCCTGCTAAGTGAAAGATTACCTTAGAGTCAGGGTAAAAGTGAAAAGAATAAATTAGATTATGACTGCTCTCTCTTCCCTTTCTGTAAACAAATGCAGGTGACTCCACCACAGAGCCAGGTCACCGGGTGTCACATGGATGAAGATCTGTGGCTGAGCTGTACACATCTCTCCTTAATGCATACATTATTATGGTGTTCACTGGAGTGTCTCAGCAAGGAAAACCAAAAGTTAGAGGTCTGAATTATGTTTTCATAAAATGTGAATTATTTACAATGCCTTACATCTTGTCTATTAATTATATTGTGAGTTGCTTTCTAATTCTTAAAAAAAGTCCACACGATCTGAGACCCAGAACTCGTGCAAAGCATGCAGGGCAGGTAGGATGGCTCAGAGGTAAGGGCACTTGCTACCTCCTGATAACCCCAGCCCAAGCTTCAGAATCCATAGGGAGGTAGCGAAGAGACAACCCCTGAAGGCTAGCCTGTGAACCCCTGAAGGGCTAGCCTGTGACTCCCACCTATACCTGGTGTCAGTGCTTGGGCACACATCTGCACACCAAATGAGCAAACGTTTTAAAAAACAAAACAAAACTGTAATCTGACACCATGAGGCAGAGGCAGGTGAACTTCTGTGAGTTCAAGGATACTCTAGCCTACATAGTGAGTTCTAGGATAGCCAGGGCTACAGACTGAGAGACTGTGTCTGAGGAAATAAAATAAAGCTTTAAAAAAAAAAAAGAAGTCTTATGTTCAATTTGGAGACAATGTGGAAAAGATGGCAAAGGTTACACATGGCTTTGCTGTACTCGGCAGACAAAGCAGGGCTCAGCTGTTAGCGGCCCACTGCGTCTTTAACAGAGTTATAAGGTAAGACTGGAGTATTCATGCAGCCACACACCTGTTTGCACTAGGAGATTTAGAATGTATTCTCATGCAGACTCATAAACAAGAGCAACAGAAGTAGAGTCTAGCTCCAACCTAACACCCTCAGATACAAGAAACTGCAAAGAGCTACCTCTATAAAAAAGTTCCAAACTTAAACCTCAAAGGTCTTCTTCAAGGACAAGTCTCTCCATTCCCTCTGCAGTTACCACAGTGAACAATATTCACTGTCTTCCCAACACAACATCATAGAGAATCCTCCATCCCTAGCCCTGCACCAGAGAGCAAACTCCTTGTATGAACACCAAACTGGACTCTTCTGAGAATGGCTACCAGACACCCCTCAGAACCGAGCCCTGGCTCCTCTCTCCTACCAAATGGACTCCTTTGAGAACAGCTACTGGACATCCCTTAGGACACCCATAGCAACTGTCTAGTCGGCCTTCACACTCAGACTCTGAACAGGCTAAGAAAGCTGAGCCATCCGCAGGGAGAGACAAAACCAAGAGTCCAAGCAGCACTGGAACAGAAACAAAGGGACAGACACCTAAAACATCCCAGCGCCGGTAGCCAGGCCACACTTCCTGTACTTGAGTCCTGTAGTATTTGGCACTAAGAGAATTGTTTTCAAAGTAACTCTCCAAAGCCAAGTGTGGAGGCACTTGCCAGGAATCCCAGCACACAGAAGGATCACAAGTGTGAAACCCGCAAGGACCACCAAGTAAGAGCCTGTCTTGTACATGCACTATCTACAGAGCAAGGTAAATGTGAGCGCCTGGCTGCCTACAGAGTAAACTAACACACTAACTACCAATACTACGCCCGGGTCCGGCTGTGCTGGACACTGAGGGTCATGGCAGGAGGTTCTCTGCCAAGATAGAATTTAACCCCATCCAGAGTCGGTACAGACATGAAACACTTGACTCCAAACTGTTTCCTCTCAGAAATCTCTAAGTGTTCTCACCAACAGAATAAGACATTTGAAACCCATGACCTATGGGTGGTTATTATTATATTAGTGAAGATCTTCAAATACTAAATTCGAACACATACACAGTCAAAACGCTTTATGCCCTTGTAGGGTCAAAAAGGGGGAAAGTGAGATGTTTTCCCAGCTGATGAGTGAGCCCCAGAGCCTTTGCCCCCCTACAGAAAATTAGAATAACAATACTGGAATCTATTTATCAGGAAGAATAAATGAAGAAGTGCATGGGAAAGAAAAGAAACAGTAAGTGCTAGCTACTAATAATACTGCTCTTATTACCATTAGCTGCTATTCAGACAAAGTGGGTGGGTTTCCAATATTAATGTGACATTATCAGACTACATTGTTTGAACAGGCCATTCTTCAGCAGGTGCAAGAAATGAAAAATACTGAAAAGCATGATCCAAGAAACAAAGATAAAGGTAAGCCCACATGAAAATGTACTCATTTCTAAATAAACTAAAGTGTGTGGGAAGACCCCCACAGACAGGAACAGTGCATTCTTTTTTTTCTCTTAGTCCTCTGTGTTTGTGTGTGTGTGTGTGTGTGTGTGTATCTGTGTGTAAACGTATGTGTATAAGTATATGTGTGTATGTGTATGCACATATCTGTGTCTGTGTATGCATGTGTGTATGTGTCTCTGTGTATGTGATGTATATGTGTGTACATATATGTGTGTATATGTGTGTATGTGTCTCTGTGTGTATGTGTGTCTGTCTGTCTTTCAGTGTATGACAGCATGCATACAAAGGGCAGAGGACAGCCCTAGGGATAGCACCTGCCCTTCGTCTTGTCTGAGACAGTTTCTTTGTTATGTGCTACTGTATACCCCAAATCACAGCTCCCAGAATTCTCCTCTCCCCCCCTCCCAGTCTGTCATCACAGACACTCACTGTCCTGTCTGGCTGAGACTCACCCTCTTCCAGCCTGCCATCCCATTCTTTCCAGTGGGATCTCTTGCTTCCTGGAAAAACTTTAGTAGCTTTCCCTCAAAGATATGTAAACATACACAAGCAGAGTAAAACACAAGGCTCATCCACTGATGAATGGAGAGGGTAATATTTGCTTTTTTTTGTTTGTTTGTTTTTCAAGACAGGGTTTCTCTGTAGCCTTGGCTGTCCTGGAACTCACTCTGTAGACCAGGCTGGCCTCGAACTCAGAAATCTGCCTGCCTCTGCCTCCCGAGTGCTGGGATTAAAGGTGTGCGCCACCACGCCCGGCTGTAAGATTTGCTTTTAACTAAGCCAAATCTTAACTCTGCTCCTTAAATTTTAACTTTTAAATCAAAACTGGGGCAGAGGTGAATATTTATACCTGTGAGGTTCTTAAAGACATCTCTTGAACTAAGAAATGAAATATAATTATTTAAATGTTAAAAAATGTTAGGCAAGTATATATATGGTATTATGTAAAGTCATATATATGACCCTGCCTTTCCCTGACTGTTCAGGCCGCCTGCTTTCATATACAGCATCTATACATTCACACATTCTTGAACCTGGACCTGGGCATTTGAAGTGGGAGTCTAGGACAGTTTTTCTGAGGTTTCTCCTTCAATGTATGCAAAGAACTAAACAGCCCCCAAAGAGCTCATGTTCCACACACTTCCCCATGCCTCTCTCCTCTGGATCATTTGCATGGCCAAGAACTTGCATGAGGACTCGTTTGTGCTTGTTCTTTCTGTTCTTTTTGACAGGATCTCCCCTTTAGTCCAGGCTGACCTCACACGCTGACCGTGGCCTCCAAGCGCTGAGGTTACCAGTGTCCATACACTGCTAAAGCAAAAGCAGCCTTCCTTTTTATTATATAAAGGAAAAAAAAAGTGTTTGAGCACATGTCTGCTGCCTGACCAAATTAGGTCAAAGTGCTTGGGTGGGGAAGATTTCCTCCTCCTAAATTTTTCCCTTCTCTTTACTTACCTACAGATAAATTTTTCCCCCAAAGATTAGCTCCCTCAGGAGGCCCCTAAGCAGCCACAGACATCTCACAACCATATTAATACATCCAAGTGTTTTTAGCAGAGGTCCTGGTAAAATGGTCCACAGGTGGATAAATGTGGTATACATCCTCCACATAATGGAATACTATTCAGCTATTAAAAACAAAGATTCCTTAATAAGAAATGAATCCTTGGGCTGGAGAGACCAACCAGAGCAAGTGAGGCTGTCCAGAGCGAGCGGAGCCGAACAGGGACGGCCAAAGCAAGCAGGGACGGCGGAAGCTAGCGGGCCGGAGCGAGTGGGGCCGAACGGGGACGGCCGGAATGAGCGGGGGCCAACCGGAGCAAGCGGAACCGATCAGAGCGAGCCGGCCGGCTGGAACGAGCGGGGGCTGTACGGGGACGGCCGGGAGCGAGTGAGGCTGGCCGGAGTGAGCAGAGCCGGCGGGAGCGAGCGGGGGTTGACCGGAACAAGGAAAAAAAAAAACAAAAAACAAAGATTCTTGAATTTTTCAGGCAAATGGCTGGAACTTGAAAATATCATCCTGAGTGAGGTAACCCACAGCCACAAAGATACTTATGGTATATACTCACTTATAAGTGGATATTAGCCATAAAGTATAGGATAGCCATGCTACAATGCAGATCCAAAGAAACTGGATAATAAGGAGGTCCCAAGGGAGGATTCAAGGGAGGATCTCACTCAGAGGAGAAACTAGTCATGAGGGGTGGATGAAGAGAGGGACCTGGGTAGAAACGGGGTGAGGAGGGGGAAAGGGCTGCGGATCAGGTGCTGGGGGTGAGAGAGGGCTGGCAGTGAGAATGGAAATGGGGGGAAGAGCAGGGGGACTTCTCTGGTGAAGAGCTAGAGGCCTGGGACAGGAGGATATGAGAAATGGGATATGGGGATGACCCTAGATGAACTTCCTACCAGAGAGAGGGGGGAGCCTGAACCACCAGCCAGGAAGCATGTAGGAGCTGTACCTAGACACTGTCCCCCGCAGGGAGCATGTAGGAGCTGTACCTAGACACTGCCCCCACCAGGGAGCATGTAGGAGCTGACCCTAGACACTGCCCCCACCAGGGAGCATGTAGGAGCTGTACCTAGACACTGCCCCCCCCCCCACCAGGGAGCATGTAGGAGCTGACCCTAGACACTGCCCCCACCAGGGAGCATGTAGGAGCTGTACCTAGACACTGCCCCACCCCCATTTCTAGCAATTGTGCAGCTTGGTCTCCATGAGGGTCCCCTAACAGCGGAGCTGGGGCTATCTCAGTCTGTTGCCTGCCATTGGATCCCTTTCCCTCTACCTGGACTGCCTGAGTAGGCCTCACTGGGATAGGCTATGCCTAGTCCTGCAGGGATCAGATGTTCCAGGGTAGGGTGGTACCCAAAGAGGGCTCCTCCTTCTCTGAGAAGGGGAGGGGCAATGAGGGGAGGAATCTTTTCTTTTCTTTTCTTTTCTTTTCTTTTCTTTTCTTTTCTTTTCTTTTCTTTTCTTTTCTTTTCTTTTCTTTTTGAGACAGGGTTTCTCTGTATAGCCCTGGCTGTTCTGGAACTCACTTTGTAGACCAGGCTGGCCTTGAGCTCAGAAATCTGCCTGCCTCTGCCTCCTGAGTGCTGGGATTAAAGGTGTTCGCCACCACTGCGCAGCTGGAGACAGGGAAGGAATTTGTAAGGGTGGGACAGGGAAAAGGGGTGAGGGCTGTAATCAGGATATAAAGTGAATTAAAAACAAAAACAAAAAACAATCCCCAGGACCAGGAGGCATCCCTGACAAGGGCTGGAGGAGAAGTGTATCCCGGCCTCACCTCTGCTCCTTTCCCAGGTCAAGCAAAGCAAAGCCCTCTCACGGACTGTGCCAGGCTGCCTATGAGCGGCCATGGCATCTGACACTTCTGCTAACAACCAGTAAGGAAGCCATGTTCCCGCTGAGATAATGAGAAGAGCTCAGAAAACCCGCCCTGGCAGACGATCGAGAACAAGGCTAGAACCCGCCCTGGCAGACTCTGGTCGAGAACAACAAGGCTGGAACCCGCCCTAGCAGACTCTTGTGGAGAACAACAAGGAGGGAACTAAATAGCTTGGGGCCTCCAGGTTTCCACTGGGATCATCTGGGACACACTGAGGGGTTGATTTTCATTGACTAGCGGAGGTCATGGACACTTTGCTCTCCAAACAAGTATCTTATCAGTTCAGTGAGGGGGTGAGCGAACAAGACATTACTCAAAGACTACAGGACAGGGAAAAATTACACCAAGCTTCACAGCAAGAGGTAAAGGTGTGATGAAGAAATCAATATCCCTAAATTATCTATCTACTTAGCGACGCTGGTTTATCTACAGCGAAGAATACCAGGCTCAAGGCCTTAACCATGCCGGGTGGGTGCTCTACCGCTGAGCGGGACTCATCTAGCCCTCCTGGGTCCTGAGTTTTAACCATTGTTTCTTAAAATTAGGGGGAAATAAATTATAACTTAAAACTCTAAAATCATTAGCAATGCAATTTTATTTTGCCACTTTTTCTTTTCTGATTATAGAAACTTTATACATCTGGCCCTTTCAGCTTCCCAGTCAGTGTCGGCATTCGCAAATTCACCTGGAGTTTCTTGAGTTCCCTGAGCTTTTTAAGTTTCCTCAGTTGGTACTGGGGATTGAGTGCCAACATGTGCTGCTCCTCTGAGCTTTTGGGGCACTGGCAGGCTATCAGAACCTGCAGGTTGGAGGAAGAAGTCATGGGTTCCTCTCCTAAGCCTGCCTGGGGCTGCATGAGGAACACTGGACTCTGGGAAATGTAGGCTGGTACTTGGTAGAAAAACCTGCCAAGGGAGTTTAGAGTAAAACACAGCTTGGGTGGAGTGGCTAAGCATGCTCTGTCACAAAGGATGGGCTGAAGTCAGCAAGGTGCTGTAGACAGGAAAAGACACTGTGTGTGCAGAGGACAGGGAAGCACCTGTGTGTGCAGCAGACAGGGAAAGGTGCACAAGTATGTGTAGAGGATGAGATATGCACACATGTGTTTAGAGGACAGGGAAACACCCATGTGCAGCAGGCAGGCCCTTTGCTGAGAGCTTTGGCCCTTGTGTTGCCATTGCACGCCCTAGCTGTGTTTCTGGCCACGGATCTGTGTCTGGAACACTCCCCAAACCCTGACACCCTGTCCTTTTTGGTTAAGCAAATTTCAGCTGAGGGATTTTCGACCAGCGGAGAAGTGCCATGGCCCAAAAGGCACCATCTCTTAAGTACAGACCGTTACAGAAGGACTGGAAGCCATGGAAAAGTCAAAGCCCACGGGAAAAGGGACACCACAGTTAAGGCAGCCACAGAGCCCTGGAACTCACAAGCACGTCACCATGCCACTTTCCACTCAACCTGGTCACTCCCAGTGTGGACAACCCAGCTGATTACAGAGGGCTGCGTCCTGAAGTAGCTACAGGTGGTCCCAGAGCCCTGCTGATGACGTCACTGCCACTCATACTACACATCTCCTAAAAACCTTGCTTTCTATTCTGAATGTTGATCTTTCCCAGGGCCAGTGATGGTATAATATTCTCTGATGATGGACAGAGGCAGAGAGCCTCAGCTCCCAGTCAGCAGTCAGGAGGGTGAGTGACGAGTCAGGCAACTGAGTGGTTGATGCTCTGTACTGGGTGGGTCCTGTTGCTAGGCCATGAAGCACCTCAAGGGCTTCAAGATTGTTGTACACTAACAATCTGCTATAATTTCGATTTCTGATGTACTAGCTCATCAAAGCTCAATGATATTTTCCAGGAAAGAGATAAAGGAAATGTTTCCAACACAATTTTGTCATTTACAGGTACCCATGATAAAAAATACTGATGATTTAAAGGCAGAATTGTAGTGAATTCCAAGATGCCCCAGTTTGGATGAGAATATTAACTGCCACGAAGATAACATGGCTTTCCCTAGTTGACCCAGCTCTCAGGGATGAAGTGGGATTGAAACCTGGCTCTTCCAAATCCCAGCTCTGCAGATATGTGTTTCAAGGATCCCATCCCTCTCTCCTTTATGAAGAGCTTTATGAAGTCCTACAACTGACCTGATGCTGTGTGCTGGGCTGGCATGAATCTGCAGAGACAGGAATGACAGGCACTTTCTTCCTGAAGCAGATGTCGAGAAGTGTTACACCTGTGAGAAAGAAAGGGCGAGGTTTAGCTTGTGTACCAGCTGAACCAGCATCCTCTATCTGCTTAACACCTGAGAACACACCACTCAGGCAGATAAACTGCTTTTAAAACAATCTGTGATAGGGCTAAAGAGATGGTTCAATGGTTAAGAGCCCTGGCTACTCTTCCAGAGGTCCTAAGTTCAATTCCCAGCAAGCACATGGTGGCTTACAACCATCTGTAATGGGATCTGATGCCCCCTTCTGGTGCATCTGAAGACAGAGTGTACTCATATATACATAAAATAAATAAATCCTTAAAAAATAAAATCTGTGAAAAGGAGGGGCCAGCAAGATGGCTTAGTGGGTAAAGGTGCTTGCCACCAAGCCTGACAACCACAAACTGTGTTTGAACCCTGGAACCTACAAGGTGGAAGGAAAGAACTGATTCCTGCAAATCCTCCTCTGACCTCTACAAGATTGCCACGGCATACACACACATATACACAATGCATATATAAAATGTAAAAAGAAGCTTTTAAAAAAGAAAGAGCTAATGTGCTTTTAAAAAAAAATCAATGAAAAGTATATCAATTAAAGTATTCGCTCCAAATCACCCAGTTTGGTTTCTTCCGCTGGTGAAGAAGCTGAGACCTGGAGAAATTATGTCAAGACATAGAGTGCCAGCACCACGGTGAGGTCAGGGCAGACCTTACCCCAGCTCTCCCCTTGGGGGCATAACACAGAGCACAGTATCTCCCCTTCAGGAAGGGTTAAAAACAACCAACCAACCAAACAGTATTTCTCTAGATGTGCTTGTCAAGCCTCAGAAGGTAAGGAAGTAGAGAGCTGAATGGATGTGCGTGAATTTAAACCAGAAATCCCCATCCTCCCTCATGGGTCACACTCGGGCCACACCACACACAAGCTATAGGGTCACACTCGGGCCACACCACACACAGGCTATAGGGTCACACTCAGGCCACACCACACACAGACTATATGAATGCTTCTCTTATGTGTGAGCCCGGGTTTCAGTAGGGGAGCCCTCGCATACGGATATGGAGTCTAGAAATTTTCCATGGTTTTAACCAACAGTTTCCCCTGGTCTCAAGTTTCCCCTATGTCTTCAGAAATGTGTACCCTGCGCTAATCCCAGCAGGCCTCCCAGTTCCATTCTTACTCTCGGCCAGTACTCTGTGCCTACAGAAGCATCATCGTAGCTACCAACATTCAGCTCTCCTGCACACTACCACTTAGGGTCAGAAACTTTGTTGAGCTCTTTAATCATAACAACTCAAACAAAATCAGTTAATTACCATTTAAACACTTATCCAAGCATAATCTAGTTGTGACATCTCACTTCTTTGCTGATTTCTTATTGTTGCTACTGTTTTTATTTGTGTTTATTTGTTGATACAAGGTCTCGGGTAACCTGATCCAGCTGAACTAAGTGTTGAACTATAGGCATATACCATTATGCCAACCAAGCTTGGCTGGTGCTTAATTAAGTAGAAGGTAAAGTTAGAAAGAAAGACACCTTGTCCCTAAACTTGATGGTCTGGGATTTGATCCCTGGGACCCCCATGGTGGAAGGAGAGCCAATTCTTGCAAGCTGCTCTCTGACTTCCATAAGCATGTATGGTGGCTTGAATATGCTTGGTCCACGGGAAGTGGCACTATTAGGAGGTGTGGCCTTGTTGGAGGAAGTATGTCACTGTGTAGGCTGGCTTTGAGGGCTCAAGTTGGCCCAGTGAAGATCCATCAGTCTCTTACTGGCTGCTTTCAGATCAAGATGTAGAACTCTCAGCTCCTCCAGCGCCCTGTCTGCCTGCATCTCACCATGCTTCCTGCCGTGGCAATAATGGACTGAACCTCTGAACTGTAAGCCAGCCCCAAAGAAGTATTTTCTATAAGAGTTGCCTTGGCCATGGTGTCTCTTCACAGCAGTGAAAACCTAACTAGGACAGCATGCCATAGCACACTGGCATCCCTCCCGCAGAGACAGGCACAAATAATAAACGTTGCTTTTTAAAATACTTTATCACATCTTCAACTAGTCTTAGTTGTATGTTGCATCAGACAGTAGACACACACACACACACACACACACACACACACACACACACACACACACGCTTACTGAGGAAGAAGCCTTTAAACCAGCAACCTAATAACAGTATTGGGAGTTCAAATGTGAGTAGGGGAAAAGCCAGAAGTGATGACATGTGTCCTAAATTCTGTATTCAGAGTACGGCTTAATAATAAGGTCGTATGTAGCAGAGACTAGGTTTGAACTCACTGTGTACCTGATCCTCCCATGCCCACCTCTGAAGTGCTAGGACTACAGGACTGAGCCATCACAGTTCATTTATGGGATATTTTCAATATATTATTTGCTACCTACAACAATTACTTGCAAATATTTAGTTAAACCCAAAGCAAAACAATGACACGAACAACACCAGGCTCGTGGCTCTCAATCCTATCAAATGAAAATTGAATATACACATTCTCCTTAATTCTTAGGCATATACTTCAGAGAAATTTTGACATGTGGAACAGGAGACACAAGTACCAGGACTTCCCCAGCCTCTATGTGTATAACAGCAAAACAGGAATCTGCTGGTTTTTTTTTTTTTTTTTTTTTTTTTTTGGTGTTTTCAAGACAGGGTTTCTCTGTACAGCCCTGGCTGTCCTGGAACTCACTTTGTAGACCAGGCTGACCTCGAACTCGGAAATCCATCTGCCTCTGCCTCCCGAGTGCTGGGATTAAAGGCGTGAACCACCACGCCCGGCTCAAATCTGCTGTTCTTAACTAAGGAGCTAATAACTATACTGGGGTCCGTTTACAGAGCACAGGGTCATTCGACAGTGAGATCCAGTGAACCACAACCACTGTAAACAGGGTCATCGACAGTGAGATCCAGTGAACCACAACCACTGTAAACAGGGTCATCGACAGTGAGATCCAGTGAACCACAACCACTGTAAACAGGGTCATCGACAGTGAGATCCAGTGGACCACAACCACTGTAAACAGGGTCACTGACAGTGAGATCCAGTGAACCACAACCACTGTAAACAGGGTCATTGATAGTGAGATCCAGTGAACCACAACCACTGTAAACAGGGTCATCGACAGTGAGATCCAGTGAACCACAACCACTGTAAACAGCAGCTCGGGAGGCAGAGGCTTAGCAAGAGTTCAAGGCCTTCCTCAGCTACACAGCAACTGGAGGCTAGCCATGATTACATGAGACCCTGCCTCTTACAAACAAAAACAGAACATCTAGGTAACCGACCCAACTCAAGAATGAAGTCAGTGACATCAAGCAGGTCTTGTCTTATAGGACTTAATACTCTCATTCAATATTACAGTTCCAAGACTTCTCCATTCAATTTTCATGATGATACCAAATGGATTCCCCACAGTTTGCTTAGCAATTATGCTTACGTGCAGTAACAGTCCACATTTAGCCACATGCGTTCTTCACTTTCTTTTTTTTTTTTCCCTTGTTCCAGTCAACCCCGCTCGCTCCGCTCGACCCCGCTCGCTCCGGCCAGCCCCACTTTGCTCCTGGCTGCCCCCGTACGGCCCCCGCTTGTTCCAGCCAGCCCCGCTCACTCCGATCGGCTCCGCTTGCTCCGGTTTGGCCTCGCTCGTTCCGGCCGTCCCCGTTCGGCCCCA